>VKOC01032930.1:0-13639 GCA_009364415.1 Spea multiplicata | reverse complement strand
GATAGCTAATGCAGGGCCCCCCTAGACATTTTCCAAAATCCCCTTGCCATTAAAAAACTAGGCTATTTGGCAGACCTTCCAAAGCCCCCCCCCCCCGGCTGAAGGTTACTAGTCCTCCCCTGTCAATTCTGGAGAGCACCTACACATGTGTATGTGTAGTTAACCTCTTCAATGCTTGAGTGGAAAAGTTCCATGTGTGCATAGCTAACATCGTCAGTGGTAGAGTACAAAACCTGTGTGTGTGTCTATATTTAACCTCTTCTATTCTAGAGTTTAAACCTTTGTGAGTGTGATGGTATAATGGAAAGAACTTGCCAAAGTGACAGGTGTTTGAATGGCACTGTTCCTGTGATAGAAGGGCTGGAGGGATCTTACTTATATCCTGTTTTAAGGCCATTTTTTTTCTGTTTCGAATTTGGCAAGTCTACATGCTTAGAGGCAGGGCTAGCCCAGCCAGTGGCACCATTACCCCACCAGAAATTAAACACTGAACCAGAGGCCCAGTAGCAGCTCTGATTCGGAGAGTTCTCAGCTATGCCGCTGTTCCTGTGGAATGGAGAGATCAGCTGCAAACTTGACTTTAGAAACATTTTTAACATTTTATTATGTTAAAATTAAAATAATTCAAAAATAATTAAAATGAATAAAATAATTAAAATTAATTACAAAAATGTTAAAATAAACACATTTATTATGTTAAATATTAATTTAACATTTATTTTAACATAATATTTTAACATTTAAATGTTTTTAATAAAAAGAGATATGTAACACAATATACAGGAAACTAGAACAGCTTTGAAGGCATACTCCAGGTGTCATGGTTTGGGCATTCTGAAGCCAAAACATGTTCATTTTAAATTTGACTGGGAAACTATTTTTTATGAGAAATATAATTTAGGGGGCTGTATCAGTTACAAGTTTGCCAATATGAAAAATTCTTCATCTGAAGAGATAAATCCACTGTATAAATGAAGTATTAAACATTTTCCAACAAACTGTTATATATGAAAGATCTATATTTATGTTATGTCTTAGCAAACAAAAACATAACTTTGCTTCCTGACTTTTAATGTGGCAAATGAGCATAAAAATGCCCTTTAGTGTTCTAAAGTAATGTATAATTTACACCACCTATGCATAATCCATCATAAAGGATTAAAGATAAATCTCTTTTCTATTCTAGCCCTACTGCATGAGTGGTACTAAATAATAGATGGTGAGAGAAGGCCAGGACAATGGAAAGGCAATATTTTGTCAAGCTCTGCCTATATTTTGTGCAGTCCAAACTTCCTCAGACCTCTTGCACTAGTGTAGTTCATGAGCGTGAGATGGAAGGAAACATACCAATACAGGTATGGTGTTGTGTGTCATCGGATTTTGATGCAATCTCTCCTAGAAGCAGTAATTCTCTTTATAGTAACTAGTACAAAGAAATACAAAGCAGAACCATAACTTGTGCTTTCATTATTTTTGACGTTCTGTGTTTAGGTTATCTAGATTTATATTTTTCAGCTCTGACATCACATCTGGTTCCGATAAGGAAAAATACCGGGTATTTTATGAAAATATTCCTCAATTACTCAGTCGCTGCTATTATCCAGACAGCAGGGATGGTTTGCAAGCTCAGAGATCTCACTCCAAATGGCCCCCATCAGCTGTTCCTTGCCTCTTGCTTTGCTTGGTTCCTTGTGGGTTTCCTTCTTGTATCCCACAAGAGGTTATATTTTATTCCTGTAAAAAAGAAAATAATATATATGTGCATACATTTATATTTATACCATTTTCCCTGTGTGGCAGAGCAGCAGCCACCATGCAGGCACCTTTATTAACATCTGCTGCATCAAGCTGTCTGTGCCATAAAATGGTCCATGATGGCTCAATTCTCTGCTAGGAGATGCATCTTCTCTTCCTCTGTCTGAGTCTTCAAGTCTAATTGTAAATGCAAGGCCATGATGTATAATGGAAGTTCTGTGTGTATGTCTTTACAACCCAAGGCGTTGGATTGATGTAGAGGAATGTGCTGGCACCCAACTGAGTGACCAACTTGCAGCCCTACTACCAAGGCAAATCTTTTTTCATGATTTTTTTAAGCAATCATAAATTGTGCATGCACACAGTTCTAACCACATATTTAATATGTGGGTGGTAATATTATAATACACTGCTGAGATATAGTGTCCACCTATGTCCTAAACATTAAAACATTAAGTCAACATATAAATGAAACCTTAAATACGGGGCCCTAAGCTACTAATACCCCTAAGTAGGGGAAATAAAAAAGGTCCTTCCAATGCAACGTTTGGTTGCCAGGAGGGTGAGAATATCACTGTGCGTGCTCTTGGCACACAAAAGATGTAAACTGTTTAAAAACAAAACATTTTTAAACATACTCCAAGTGACTATTAAGTAAGTCTTTTACTGTAATTTGAGTCAATCAAATTGGGAAAAAAATTAATATAAAGGTTTAAGATTTGACACACACAGATATATTAATATTTCACTGCATTTAATTATTTAGTATTTTACCTGTGTGTAAAGATCTAATGCATAATTAAGAATTGAATGACATTTTGTCTCATAATACATTAGTGGATTGTCATTGGTGTCTAAACCTGTACAAATATTTCTTCCTTAATGTTTGCGTCCACAGTATGTGCCCTTAAGCTTTGTGACATGCCTACAGTGTCTTTCATTATTGGTCCTACTTCCAAAATCTCTGGAAAAAAGTATGGCTTCTATTATTGCCTCCTGGTCTCCTGCTGCTTCATCGGTTTCGTCATCAAAATACAATTCTTTTATCCTACACATCACTTCTGTTGGGACCATTTCAAACTTTTGGTCTGATCAATCTCAAATGAATTAGCACCTGTTCTGGTATAAACGGCTCTTGAATTAAATTGGTCTGTATGGATTTCTAACTTATGGAAAATAATTCATGCCAAAATGTCTGAGGAAAAGGCCCAGAAAGCTGTGGTTTCTGCAGACACTTGTTCGGCATTCAATGTATAAAAATGGATATCATAAGTGTGTATATATATATATTCTTCAATATGCTGCTAAAATTACCAATATATATATACAACAAAGCAATGAATCAGAAATACTGTTTAAAGGCACCTATCTGCGGCATAAATATCTGCTGTCACACTATTAGGGCCACATTTTCTACCAAGACTCTCCTACAATTTAAAGCCCGTTCTGGACACCATGATATAAATGTTTTTTTTTGTGATGGCATGTCACGGTATGGCATACCGCTTCCTCCGTTGATCAGCAAGCTGTCCGACACCTTCCTTGCTTTCTCCAGAGGTGGACTGGACTGCACGTCTCTGGAGGAGCAGAGCCAGTTGGAAAGATCTCCCTCTAACAGGCCCAAAATGGAGCCCAAGGTCTGTAGAAAGTAATGGGAGAGATAAAGAGAAAATAGACTGATGGGGAAGGGGGGAGATAAAAAGAAAGTGTATAAGGGCAAGCATGAATGTGCATGTGTATGTGTGTGTTTGGGTGGATTTGCATGTGTGTTTCTGATTATGTTAGTCTGTGTGTGGGGGTCTGGGTGTGTTAGCATGTGTGTCTGGTTATGTTAGTGTGAGTACCTGGGTGTTTTAGTGTGAGTGTCCAGATGTGTCTATGTGCAGGTGTGTTAGTGAGAGTGGCTGGATGTGTTAATGTGAGTTTACAGGTCTTTGTGCACATAAGTGTTTGTGCGTGTGTTAATGGGTGTCTGGGTGTGTGTGTAAGTGCCCATCCAAAGATCAGGCTCCACCACGGTCTGTGACTTACTTTCCTTTGCACGTACGGAAATCTTTCCATTTGTCTCTGTCCAAAGTAGTTCTGACATCATCCTCGGGAGGATGAAAAGAAGACTATGCTACTAGCTTACAAAAAAAACTGGGGTGACTTGGGGCTGTGGAAATTTGGTGGCAGTGGTTAGATTTAGTTGATGGCAAAGCAGGAGTGAATGTGTGTGTAGGCTAAGAATAGTTGATGTATGTGTATAATTTATATATTTTTATTGAAAGAAGCATAGGTACCAGTATCTCATTTGAAAAAAAGAATGATATATACACTCACTGGCCACTTTATTAGTTACTGTCAGGTTCATCACATTGCAGCCCTTAACTGGATGTTGGAGTCCAGAGCGCAGGAGTGTAAGAACGCAGTGATTGAAACAAACTTCACAAACGACACAAGCGGAATGTTTGGTTATAGGTTATTTTACACAAAGCAAAGCCAGACATCTCACCAGAAGCAGCAGAGTAAGAGGCATATCATGCATACAGACTGCTGGGGAGTATGAGGGTAGAAAAGTCCAGGTAAGTATCCAAAAGGGTCTGGGACAGGTAGCAAGCAAAAAGGGGAAATCCAGTAGGCAGTCCGGGTCAAACAGGTAACAGGCTGTAAGTAAAAGGGTAAATCCAACAGACAGATCCAGTGTCTGGTATGAACTATGGCTCAAAAGAACTCAATGAACTCACACTTCTGTTACTGGGAGGCAGGGATATAAAGCCTGGTCATTAGATCAGGTGTGAGTTGTCTAGGCTTCAGGTGAGGGAGGCAGGGTAATGGTATAACAAAACACAGCTGAACATAAATACACAGCTGAACATAAATACACAGAACATTGATTATATACATAGCCAGATAATACAAACATGGTACAGGATGCCACAAAGGACAGGGAAAGAGGGCAAAGGTACATAAATTACAGACACAAATAAACAAGACAGCAAGCTGTGGAGAGGAGTTCAACTCCAGGCAAACCTCTTAAAGGGGCGGCCACGCCTGGCAGTTTCCAGGAATGGGGCTGAACCCTGACAGTTACATCTGTTCAATTGCTTGTTAACACAAATAGCTAATAAGTCAATCACATGGCAGCAACTCAAGACAATTTAAAACCATTCAAACCGAGCATCAGAATGGGGAAGAAAGGGGATTTAAGTGACTTTGAACGTGGCATGGTTGTTGGTGCCAGACGGGCTGGCCTGAGTATTTCAAACTGCTGATCTACTGGGATTTTCACGCACAACCATTTCTAGAGTTGACAGAGAATGGTCCAAAAAACATTGTGAGCGCCAGTTGTGTGGATGAAAATGCCTTGTTCATGGGCAGACTGGTTCGAGATGACAGAAAGGCAACAGTAACTCAAATAACCCCTCGTTACAACCAAAGTATGCAGAATACCATCTCTGAACGCACAACACGTCCAACCTTGAAGCAGATGGGTTACAGCAGCAGAAGACCACACCGGGTGCCACTCCTATCAGCTAAGAATAGGAAACTGAGTCTCAATTCCAGCTGCAACATTCTGATGGCAGGGTCAGAATTTGGCGTAATCAACATGAAAGCATGAATCCATCCTGCCTTGTATCAGGCTGGTGGTAGTGGTGTAATGTGTGTGGGAGTATTGTTGCTGACCATGTCCATCCCTTTATGACCACAGTGTGCCCATCTTCTGATGGCTACTTCCAGCAGGATAATGCACCATGCCACAAAGCTCATGTCATATGAAACTGGTTTCTTGAACAGGACAATGAGTTCACTGAACTCCAATGGCCTCCACAGTCACCAGATCTCAATCCAATAGAGCACCTTTGTGATGTGGTGGAACGGGAGAAATGCATCATAGATGTACAGCCGACAAATCTGCAGCAACTGCGTGATGCCATCATATATATATATAATTGAAGCTGTATAAAAAATAAAAGCAACAATGTCTCACACATTATTTAAGTATTTGTTTTACTTATAGTTTATACAACTATATATTTATATATTTTTTTAACCCATTAATGACAAAGCCCATACATGTAGGGGCTCAAAATGCATTGTTTTTAATGGGTTTTGGGACCGCCCATTGTCCTTAAGGGGTTAAAAAATAGAATTGTTAAGGTCCACTTTTTTGGAATACTGGAGCACTGAAGTGCACATGGAATTATTTGGGATACCTTCTTAGGTGGAAAATAAGCTGTATATGAATTTCAATCCACTGGATACAGAATTCTTACAATAATGTTTACTCTGTTTGCGGTTTTATCACCGCTGCCCATATTACAGATTAATTATTTTCAATGTTCCCATTAAGTACAGGAAACAGACTGTTTTTTTTTTTACGTGATATGTTCAATATACACCTGGCTGATGATTGTTCTTTCGCATTCCAAGCAAATTTATTGTTGCCTCTTTTTTGCAGATGTGCCTTTTTAGTGTTTTACTGGCACTATTTTTTTTATTTTATTTTTTTTTTTTACTTCTGGTAATTGCTTCAAAAGAACAGAGCTCTTTGTTTAAGGGGAGCTCAGGGAAATCTTAATTGCCATAAGAAACCAGACAGTTTCCAAGTATTTCTGAATGGCTTTCTCTTTTTACATTAAATATTAAACATCTGATGAAGTAGATAAACCTTCCATAGCACATATTGGCACATTATATAAGTAAAGACCACTCACTCTCACATCTGCTGTTGGTGTTGTTATTATTATTATGTGGATTTTGCATAATTATTATCAGTGTATGGAATTAAACATGCCTAAGAAAAGATGAAGAAGTTCTGATATGGCTTATACTCAAGGCTTTAATGTGAGTATTTCAGATGACTCGGCATACATCAGTTGCGTAGCCCAATTTAGATGCACAAAATGCTATCTTCTTGGCAACTATAAACATTGTTTCTGTCTCTAAATTACTGGTCTATATCTGCATTACAGTTTAATACTGTGGACACCATAGAACTTCACTCTTTGGTCACCAGAATTTACAAATTATGGTCCCCGTAGATTACACCCACTTCTTTTTCCTACCATTTCCCCCCAAATGAGGAGGACAAAAAAATGCCTAAAGAATTACATGTTTTTTTTCTATGAGAGCCAAGTAGCCAACATAAATAATGATTGTAAATTAATAGCCACTGGTCCTTTTCACTGAAGCCAAGCGAGAGATTAGCATGCACTTCTCAGCATGCAATAGGACTTGCATGCATATGGGGCATTAGTGGTGAAGCAGGAGGTGTAAGCTTAAACACTGAATCTCACAATCATTTTATAGAGTCATTAAACTCTTCTGTCCAAAATATTTCCTCCTCAATATTTCCTTCCCATGTCCAAAATCCACCCCTGGCCTATGCGATTCACCCACAGAAATAATTCTCACAACAATTATGATGAAAAGTTAGGACAAACTTGAGACCATGGGTGCTGTTTTAGGGGTGACAAGCACAGTGGATAGGAAGGGAAATTATCTTCTACAAATTGTTTCCTGTTAGCAGTAACTAACTATTTTGCCTAGGAAACCCACGGGCCCACCCTGTCCCTAAATCCAGTCCTCCTAAAATAGATTTGCATTACGCAGGGAAATTAGGTAGAGGGTACAATCTGAAGCATGGCCCAGGAGATTTTTTTTATTCCCATTGGCTGAAGCTTCCTAATCTTTTTTTTTCAAATGAGATACTGGTACCTATGCTTCTTTCAACAAAAATATATACATTATACACATACATCAACTATTCTTAGCCTATACACACATTCACTTGCATCTCCTGCTTTGCCATCAACTAAATCTAAAATACTTAGGTAACTAGGGTGACTACATGTCCTGGATTGCCTGGGAAAGTCCTGAAATGGGACTTTGTGTCTCGCGTCCCGGGCAGCTTCAATGAGACCTCTCAGATGGCATTGTTTCATTGACAATTATTGAGCAGACAGGATCAATTAGTTTTTAGATGGACGTAATGGTTAGAAAAGGTCAAAACAGTCAAAGAATTGAGCCCACCCACTCAATAATCTTCGTGGGCAGCACAAAAACCAGCAAGGTGACAGGTTGCGTGGATGGACCAAGTGAGGATCAGCCAGGCTGGCAATGGGAAGCTGTTAGGGGAAATATTGGCACTGGAAAACTGTAGTTGGGACAAAGTTGGCACTGAGAAGCTGTTAAGGGACAAGGTTGGCACTGGGAAGCTGTTTTTTGGGACAAAGTTGGCATGTAATTTATACATGTTTTAAAAGTTTCTGCTCATTGAGAAAAGAGATGTCTAACATGGCACATACGTTTTCGCCAGTCCTGAAGAAACTTTGATGCAAGTCTCCCTGAATGCAGTCAGGAAATGTGGTCACCCTCTTACTAACAGATGTTTTAAGATGCTTTTAACATTGTTATAAACATTCAGTATAGTGACCATAATGATTAATACGACAGTTTTGAATGTGAGAAAAGCATTAGATCACCTTTTGTCCCTCTGCCTACCACATTGTTTAATTAATTTAATATTAATTAAATTAACAAGTTCCTTTGATGCACTGGATTATTTTACCTCTTCAAAATTTTGTTCAGGCAAGTGCTTATAACCCTAGCTGAGTTTGTTAAATGTAATTGTTAGCCTAGTTTGGCAACATTTGTTACACAACCAGTTCACTTAAAGTCTACAATATTGATCAGTGGTATAATTTGCAAGGTCAACAGTCACCTATTCTCATTGACAGAAGTGAAAAGGGCACTGAAACTGACTGTCTGAATAAATAATAGATATATAGTCCATCCCCTCTACTCAAAAGGCCATCTTCCTACCTTAAATGTATGAAATAGCTGGCTATGTCTATTGCAGATTTATCACGCTAACATTAATGCATCTTCTGAGTGCATTAATATTTAACAACAGGACAGTGTCAGGGTTAGATGATTTATTGAGTCTTACCTTGGTGAAACCTGAGATGCATCTTGGGACTTCCAAATGTTTATGGTTTAACTAGGTTACTGATGTCAACAGTAAAATGGTAAAATGTATGAGCTGCACACTTATTAACATCAAGGGCAAGCATAATCTACAATGAACTACCAAGTGTGGCTTTTGTTAAGCACTTACCATTTGTATGATGGTGGGATGACCAGAGATTATATGATCTACAGTGGGCAGTTTGCTTCTCAAGATGACTGGGGCACACTTTCCTTAGGCCAAGGATCTTATCTCATTATACATATTGCAATTTCTTCTGAACAATTTTTTGGTCAGAAGAAAAATGATCTAAGTATGGAGCTAGAGTGTCTGTTCAGGGAAACCATGCTCAAATGCATTGTACATCACAGTATACCTGGAAGCCTGCAGCATGGTTCAGTAATTTTAACAGGGAATTACCGCATGCTTACACATACTAACAGAGGTCTGGTGAAAAGTAGAAGCAAAAGTAGAAGCACCAGGTATAGTGGGCCAAGGTGGATTATTGATACAAGAACACAGCAGAAAACAGCAGCCTTTTAGGCAAGGATCTCAGCTTGGAGAATTTTCAGGCACACAGTCAGTAGAGATAATGTAGAGTTATCCGCAGAGTAAAAGCAGCAGAGTGTGATGGGACCGACCCGTATCCCGACTGGGTACAACTGCCAGACGCTGCTTCCTTCTCCCTATAGCCACCAGGAATACGACTTCAATCGTCAGGTGGAGTTAGCATCGAAGACAGTAGGAAATACCGCTCCTCAAGAACTTTGGTGGCACTGTAGCATAGCAATACAGTGCTTTACTGTCCTGACAAGGACAGCACTGAGACTTACCCCAGTAACAAGACAAAACTCCTATTGGAACTGACTTTATTGGGAACAGCACAGATATTTATACACACAACATAATTGGATCAGGAGTATAACTACCAAACAGCCCGGTGCCTCCTTATAGTTCTATGGCCAGCAAAGCCCACCTGACAAAAAGCCACAATTTCGGGGCGATCCCGAGGGAGCGGCCTCAATCGCAGGGTACCAGTGGAGAGCGCAGGGTCCAAGGATGTTACATTCCAAAAGAAGAGACTTGATCCGGCATCGGGACCCTGAGCGACATCGCTGGCAACTTCCCCTGGAATAGTCCGTGTGGTAGCCAGGCCAGAGTTCCATAGCCGTGCCTGAGTGAACGAAGTTCAGAAAGGATGTTTGTTTTAAAGAAGTAGAAATTTAAGGAGAAGGGGTCATAATTTAGATGCAATATAAGTAAGTTTTACTTTATTAAGAGGATGGTAGATAAGTGGAACAGCCTGCCAGCAGAAAGTGGCAGAGGTTAATACAGTGAGAAAATGTAAACATGCATAGATAGGCACTTCGCTATCTCGAATAGTAGATGCGATAAAAGACTGGATAAATATATCATGCAGTGCCAGCTGACACCAGCTAGCCTGAGGTCCATGTGCTGACTGTCTGTCGCGATGCTCTTATTTTGGTCTATGGACTACAATTCATTTTTTGTTTTTTTTTACCTGGACCACTCTTTCAGTTCAGCTGGCAATACATTGTATATTTATCACGTCTTTCATTGAGACCTGGAACCAAGTCCTATTGGCGTTCCAGTACCCAGATAAAGGTGGAGTAACTTTTGGGACTTGAGCTGGCGTATTGGATTCTTATTCAAGATTCTTTTTCGACTGCTTAAGGTTTGATTGTTTATATCAGGGAAAAAAATGGGCTGAAAGGTTATCTGCTGTCAAATTCTATGCTTCTATGTTATAATGATTCAGCAATCCTACATTTGTTCCTAGCTTCTAAATCAACAAAAAACCTTTGTTTATGACAAAAAGTCTGCTTGTAAGAACTGCATGTATACAGATTTGTTTTTTTTTTATTGAACACACTAATTAAATCATTTTAAATCAAGATGTCCCATAACTATATATGAGCTTTTAGCATACAACGTATTTCTTACCCTTATAAACTCAATATTCAGTGACTGCTGAACTATGCCATATGTTTTCTAGTAAAACCTTCCCAATTACTGTGAATATTTGCTTTTATACATTCTAATCAATTTTACTTGTCTGCAGATATTTTTTCCCATTTAATGCTTTAAGCAAGTCAATATTTTGAATGCCTTTCCTGCCACTGCCTAACAGACATTTTCTGCAAACTATCAGAAACATTTGCAAGGCCTTTGCATTTTGAATGGCTGGTTTCTGTACATCACAATAAATATTTTACGGTAGTGGCAACCAATAGTTGGCTCCCCAGCTGTTGTTCGATCGTATTTCTGCTGGCGTTCAGCCAGCTATTGCTGGATAAAGCTGGTAATATACACCACGGGGCTTAAGACCACCCTAGTGGACCAGTAATAAAGCAAACCAAAAGATAGACTTCATCTGTGTCCTCTGTCTATTCCTGTCTATTCCTGCCAAAAGTACATTTAACCAGAAGGACTCCAGGGAAAGACTAACAGGAGGAGAAAAGATACAGTCAGACTATAAATCTATATTGTCTTCTTCTTACTGCAGGTACAATATATAGACAAAAATATTGGGACACCTTACCATTACACATCAGGGACTTTTATGGCATTGCATTCTAAATGCATAGACATTTATATGAAGTTGGTCCCCCTTTGCAGCTATAACAACTTCCCCTCTTCTAGGGCTTTCCATAAGATTTTGGAGTGTTTCTGTGAATGTTGCCCATTCATCCAGTAGAGTATTCGTGAGGTCAGGCACTAATGTTGGACGAGAAGGCCTGGCTCACAATCTCCGCTCCAGATCATCCCAAAGGTGTTTCATGGGGTTAAGGTTGGGGCTTTGTGCGGGACAGTCAAGTTCTTCCACACCAAACTCATCTAACTAGATGTGATTGGATAAGTCTGGCATGGAAGAAGTTGCCCTGCTGCACAGAGCCCTGACCTCAACCTCATCAAACACCTTTTGGAAGATCTGGAGTGGAGATTGCGAGCCAGACCTTCTCGTCCAAAATCAGTGCCTGACCTCACAAATGCTCTACTGAATAAATGGGCAAAACTCCCACACAAAATTCCTCAAAAAACTTGTGGAAATCCTTCCCAGAAAAGTAGAAGCTGTTATAGCTGCAAAGGGGGGACAAACTACATACTAATGTCTATGTATTTAGAATGTGATGTCATCAAAGCCCCTGTTGGTGTAATGGATTTTTTCCATATGGGGTATATATATATAATATATAATGTGCACACACATATATGTATATGTATGTACGTGTACACACATATATGTATATATGTGTGTGTGTACACACATATATGTATATATATATGTGCCATGTTAAGGTACAATGAACATTTCTTTGCACACAATTTACTGTGATCAATTTAACTGACAGTTCTTCCTTCAGCTTGTACAAATGCTCTGATAATTAAACATTATACATACTAATTGACCATAATTATCAGCTTTATACCACAATGACCTTTTAGAAATCTTCATGTAAGATCCTGTCTCGCATGGAGGATATTACTGGGTCTGAAATCGGTAATATTTTTCTCAACCACATATAATTTAGAACTTTCTCTGCTGGTCACTATTTCAGATACTAAATGCATCTCCATCCCACAAATGCATAGTAGATCACTGAATGCATTAAGATACTTCACCGTCATTAACATAAATCGTTCTAACATTTAATATTCATTCAGACATGATTGACAGTACTTCTCATAACCGCAACTTTACATTGACATTAAATAAATATTAACTAAAATATTTGTCACGTGCGGTTAATACCTTGCTGCTGTCACAAATGTCAACAATCTTTCCAGGGGAGTTCTGTAAATCAAGCAATAAATAAATGTTAGACCAAAGCAGTTCAAAGTAGAGGAAACTAATACCACCATCTAAAAGAAACGAGGCATAGCTCTTCATTGCTGTGATGATACGTCATCACAGCAAGATAGATGATGTCATGAGTAGTGCAACGTGTGTAAGGAACCAAGCAATACTATAGGATCCACACACAAAGCAATATATTTGACGAGGCAGCCAATGGGGAAAGTGCCTACTTTCAGTGGAAACCAAAAAGGGGGGCCCTCTCTCAATGTTATTTTAAAGGGGAAAGGTGACCAATGGTAGAAGTGTCTACCTGCTCCTTGTTATTCTGTGGGGATTAATAGAGGTGTTATCATTAAGCATATATATATATATATATATATATATATATATAAACTGCTACATTTGATAGCTATGCCATTTACTCCCTCACAAAGATCCATTGTTAAGATCCAAATAAATCATCATCAAAGAGATGGAGTTTTCCAACATATTTATCTCCCATCAGTCTTTATTATGATTCCAGTGCCCCAAAAAGTAAAGGAGAAAGTTTTCTTAAACTCGGCTCTTCATGGAGAACGGTCATCTAATTTGTGCTGACAGCGATACCATGGGGTTGGCTTCTTCTGGGTGTCAACACTTAGGTGTCAACGGTCTAATTTCTCATAAGCTTTAAAAGTTAATTTAGCTTCATTCGTGGGTGTTCTTCTTACATTCCCCAGTAAAACTACTCTGAAAAGTGAAAAATATATCCCACTAGATAAAAATAGCTAAATGTAATAGGGTTACACTGACATCTTGTGGTCTAGTTGATGTGTTACAGCTGTCATGTAGTAATGCAAATGTTCAAATGGAATAATAATAATAATAATAGTACCGTATATTCCGGCGTATAAGACGACTGGGCGTATAAGACGACCCCCAACTTTTACAGTCCAAATATAGAGTTTGGACTATACTCGCCGTATAAGACTACCCCTCTACCAGCGTACAACAACCAGCCAATCACGACAAGCGATGTACCTTACCGGTGATTTGCTGGTTGATTTGCTGACATATACATACATGCACTGCCCTCACACACACACACACACACATATATAATATATATATAT
>VKOC01032927.1:0-12354 GCA_009364415.1 Spea multiplicata | reverse complement strand
ATATATAGCTCCACCCCCTTGCAATAAATGCTCCACCAACTTCGCTTTATACCGACAGAGCAAAATGCACGTTAGGAGAGAGGCTTGTCTGTCAGACAGGCTGACATTACAGGAAGTAATACTGTTGTGTAACTAACACTATAATATCACACTATAAAGTAGTGTTATTAACCATGAGCGAGCTGTACCACAATTTAAATTTAACATTTGCAGAAGCATTTAGCTATGCTGATTCCCAGGGGCCTATACTTTTGTCCATAAAGTGTGTGTGTGTATATATATATATATATATATATATACATGGGGAAATAACTGTACATCAAAATCTGATCTGTCCTTAGCAGCATATGTGAAAGCCCTAAAAAATGTTTATCCTTCATCCAATAAACCTGACTAGATTGAATTAAAAGCTGAGCAATTTGTGCTTTCCATAAAACAACAACTCTGTGAATTAAATTTGTACAGAAAACTTTGTTTACCTTGAAGCTAATTTCTGTTTTAAAAGTGATTTTGATCCCTTTTCATCTGCTCTGCATCAGGAACAATGCAAAGTTACACACCAACTGTCTAGTTTGGAACAAAGTACACAGAATAATGTTCCAAAATATCATCTCTGGGGATACAATTGCCGGGACTATAATACAACATGAACTCTGATACACAAACAAAATATTGAGAGAATTTGATGATACATCTATCTAGCTATGTGACATTGTAAGTCATAGTATGGTTTTTGGACATTTCAAACCATTGCAGGATGTGTCCAATTACATTAAGTGTACTCCATTAACGTATTTAAAAAAAAACACAAAATAATAATTTAAGAGATACCTTCTCCTACTTGCCACTAAGTGGGCAGGTCTATTCACTAAAGTGCAAGGCAACTCACAAAGTCAGTAATCTGCATTAGAGGCTTTGCAAATCTTTTACCACATTAACGTAAGCCTAAGATATATTTTAAATAAATAATTCCAAAAATCCAAGAGGTCCCTAGGACCCCAAGAGGGGGAAGTCAATCGGCCTCTTCTTTTTCCCACCATGTGGGTAGTGGGGAGAGGGGTAGCTAAAGCACCTAAAAGGGCCAATAACGGGAGGTTCGCCGTCATAAAGTATCAGAGAAATTAGATATATGACCCTATGTACCCTATATACCCTCCCTCATCTGCTGCTAATGGGGATGGGTGGATTAAAGAACAATAATCCATCACCCCTGCCCTGTAGAAGCCTGTATAGCCCTCTCCATTGACTTCAATGGGTTCCCTAGACTTGACAGCGGGCTCCAAAAAGGGGAAATAAGATAGGTAGGGATAGAGAAGGAGAAAGAAAAGAGATACATAAAAAGAGGAGGTGTAAAGAGAAAGGGAGAGAGTGTGTGTATTTTAAAAGTGCATGCATGGTAGTGCGTGTGTGTCTAAGAGCAAGGGGTAGTAAGCATACCTGGGAACTTCTGGGCTCCAGCCACCCGGAGCCTTCCCTTGCGGGACGCTGCCAGGACTGCACACTGACGTCAGCGGGCAGCCCCACTGACGTTAATAGGAGTTCCCTCTGACGTTGGGGGAGTTCTCGCTGACGGCAGCAGGAAACACCCCCATTTAAAGGAAAAATGGGCTGGGAGTGTGGATTGCTCACCCGGCAATCTCCGGGTCAAACCCAGAGAGTTTCCAGGTATGGTAGTAAGCCTGTGGCTCCAAGGGCAAGTGTGAGACAGTATGTGTGTAACAGCAAGCGTGAATGTGCATTTGTGTGTATGGGCAAGCTTTTGTAAGGGCAGTGTATATTTGTGTATATGGACAGTGTATATATGTGTATGTGCAATGTATATGTGTATTTGTATGGGCAGTGTATCGTTGTGTGACTGGGAAGAGTATATGTGTGGCCAAGGGCAGTGTATACATGAGAATAGTCTTGCCCACTTTTGTGTGTATGGGTATGTGACATAGCAAGTTCTGTGTTTGCCCGATGGCAAGTACTGTAGGTGTGCAATAGCAATTCACTGGGTGCAGGGCAAGTCTTGTGGGTACCATGGCATGTACTTTAGGTGTACAATAGCAAGTCTCTGGGCAAGTCCTGTAGGTGCCATGGTAAGTCCTATTGGTGTGCCATGGCAAGCCCTTTGGGTGGCGAGGCAGGTCCTGTGGGTGCCATGGCAAGTCTTGTGGGTGTGCAATAACAAGTTACTGGTGCAGGGACAATTCCTGCAGGCTCAATCATGTGGGTGCAATGGCAAAGTGTAGAATTGTGATATAATCTGGTGAATTTTGCTAATGGTGTGGGTTGCACAGATTGGGTGGAGTTTAGGGGCAGTGAGTGTGGTAAATTTGATAGCTGTTCTGCAAAGTGCCCCAGGAAATGTTTTCCAACATTTTTAGGCAACTATGCTACCTGTGTCAGCCATGATTCAGAATTAAATTGTTCTCTCAAAAGTCACTATATAAACTTTGACACTGTTCACGTAAAAAATCTTTCATTTTCTAGCATAATATGCCAATTTAGTCATCTTTTCTATTTAAGAATGTGCTGCATAATGTATAAGTGAAGATGTTTTATCTTTTTTATGATACCTTAAAATAAATAATTACACAAAATAAGACAAAATCTTTTAACAAATCAATAATATTTCACACAAAATATTACTTATTTCAGTTAACTGATGTGCCATCACTGTGATATTAATTTTCTATAAATACTCCACAAGTATTTTTCATAATTTATTAACCTAACACAATCCCATTAAAGGGTTCATGATATCAGTAAATTTGTCTGTTAAAAATGTCAACACATTGACTCTCATGGCCAAAATTAGATGAATTGGTGCTTATGTATTGTATTGTTAAAATCAAGTAAACACATTTAAAAAATGGCAAATGCTGAAGCTTAATTTCTTCTATAGCAATAATGTTTCAATATTATGTATGGACTATGGGAAACCATAAACGTCATGTGCATTTCCTTAGTAGTTCTTTCATGCAGACAACATAAAACAAAACAAAAACATTGGTACAATACTGTATGTGCCCGATTATAAGACAAGGTTTTTTTCCGAGCAAATGCTTGTAATTGAGGTTGTCTTCTAATCAGACCTCAAATGAGGTCTCGGTATGAGACTAAGATCTAGATCCCCCGCGGCGCTGCAGGGGACCTGGATCCTCGTGTCTGGTAACCTCAGCTGCTGCCGGCACTTACACTGGGCGTCTTTCACCGAGCGCCGGTGAAAGTGCCGGCAGCAGCAGCAGAGGTTTTCTAAGCGCAATGCGCATTCCTTCCCCTGCTGCCAGAGAGAGGAGAATTCTCTCCTCTGGCAGCCAGTAAACGTCCGCTCAATGGACGCTACTGCTTGTACTTCTGCCATAGCTTCTATGACGTCACATGACCTTCCGGTGCTCATAGAAGTTACGGCGGAACTAACCCTCGCTTCTACCTGCTGCCCCCACCAGACACCAGGCAGTCAAAAGCACTAGTAAGTCGGGGGGTGGGTGTTATATGGGGGGCAAAGACGGTACAGACAAAGAGTTTGGGGGCACTGACAAGCTTAGGCAGACATTGCACCGACATGCTGTTTGTGGGTTAGGATGGTAAAGGTGGAACTTACAAGCTGTAAGATGGTACTGTGGGGCATATTGCTCGGTAAAAATAGGTTGCCACTTGGCAATTTTCGCTCCAGGGCCCTATGGTTTCCAGTTATTCCCCTGTCCATAATTACTATGTGTGCATTACTTATCTTAATTTTGGAGGCTGGAGGAAAAGTCACAGACACTTGAGAGAATAAACAGTAGACTAAATTGACAATAATAATCATAACACCATGAAATATAAAGTCAAAATGTTAAAAATTTTGATGTCTTGGTAAAGAAGTTCTTTTCATTCAACGACTCTGCCCCATGTAATCTGGGTAATAACTAAAGTAAGACAGAATGCTCATTACACAATATATTTTGTATATAAAACTAAAAACAATTTTAATTATTTTATTTTGTAATAGATTACAGCATCACGATTATTAAATTTGGGTTTAGCACATAATCCATGTGGTTTCAATAAGCCTGTTAAAGGTTTAAAATGTGTATCCATCATTAAAGCAATTTAAAGATAAATCAAAAATGAAAAGAACAGAATAGATACTTTCCTTTTAAAGCATTTTGAACCAAAAGAATCACGGCTTAGCTGGTCATTTCTGAAAGACTGCATTTGTTTCTTTCAATCATAGTCAAGCAGACCTTGAAAAACTACAAGAGAAACATAAAAATGCAAATGACTTCAGGTAATTGGCTAAATCTCCAGAATGCATGAATTATTAATTTACAGAGCAAAGTAAATATAGCCCTTTAGTATTATACAGAAAAAAGCTATATAAAATATTTTTGCCATGTGTTTCAGACATCTTTTGCAGCAATTTATGATTTCAACAGAATTCGCACGACAGAATGTGCAATGTACTTAGGTTTAAAGGTGATAGAACAATATGAGAACGGTCAATAAGTAATAGCCCAAAAGTCCAGTTAATAAGTTTAAACAAAACTTTTTGTATGAAACATCTGAAGCCATTCTTTTAGGGAACAGAGTGAGATGAGTGAAGAAGACATGTCATGAGATTGGAAACAATCCAGCCAGTTGCTTGGTAGACACTACAGGGATAAGTTATAAGTGTGTTACACAAGTGTAGAAACAAAACTGCAAATGTGATTTTTTGAAAAATTTTCTTTTGAGACATTCAATCCAAACAATAGATCAGTGAACAAAAGGCATGTAATCCTAACATAAAGTGGTAACTATATGAATGTTTTGGTAAGAAAAACAAAATTACCAATGTGGCAGGATCACATATGCAATAGAATAACTACAAAGGCTGGCCTAGGGTGCCTAAACTCAGTGGGGTTCTGCACTAGTCAGGTAGGGCTGGTCTTAGTACCAGGCAATTACGACCACTGAAGGTAAGTTCCAGGGAAGGGAGGTGTCAGTCATCTTACTAGCTCTCTCAGAGGTGGACAAAAATGATGGGAGCACATGGTCTGTTCCTAAGACCTCACCTTTAGCTCTCCTTTGTGATGCTGCCAGCTATTCATGCTGAGTGCTGGGATATGACATCATATCCCAGTGCTCAGCACTGAGGCAATGAGCAGCGCGAAGAGCACTGTAACGTAGGTCTGTAGAAATGGACCTTGTGCCTTATCCACAAACTCATTATAAAAAGAAGAAGGGAAGAGAGAGAGAGAGGGAGAGAGTAAGGTAAGAAGAGATGGGAAGAAAGGGGAGACATAGCAAGAAAGAGGAGTGCTAATGAGGAGAGGAGCTAACAAGAAATGAGAGAGATAAATGACGAAAGAGAGGTAGGGACAAAGAGATAGGGAAGAAGAGAGATAATGAAAGTGCAAGCGATAATAAGAAATAAGAGAGGTGAGGAGCGATAAAGAGAAAGGGAAAGATAATGAGAAAAGGGACTGATAATTAGAAAGGGGGAGAGAGACTGTATTTGTATGTTACGGTATTAGGTGTGTTAAAACAAACATGAATATGTGTGCGTATGGGCTGGCATTTGTAAGGCAGTGTACATGTGTATATTTTAATCTATCAATTACTATTACTGTTTTGGGCCTAAATATGATTCAGTTTTTGCCCAGGGAGACTATTCAATATTGTTTCAAATTAAAAAAATAATAATAATGTACTTTGTTGAGTCCAGCTATTTAGAAAAAGTTGAACTGTGTATATGTCAGTGCAAAGTGTTTGACTGTGTATGTCAGTGTATGGTGTTTGTGTGTGTTAGGGGAGCGTCAGTGTACTGTGTTAGAGCATGTATCAGTGTACAGTCCCACAATGAGGGCATGTGTTTTAGAGTACAGTGGTAAACAGTCATGACCATATGAATGACCATACATTGAACAAGGTTCAATCATTGTGCAGCACCTGCACCTGCTGGACCTACCTTTTTATTGCTGCTCAGGGTGACTGTCAATTCCCAAGTTGACAATGACATGATGTTAAAATGTTATACTATTTAATTATAAAGTTTGGCTAAATACAGATTGGTCTTCAAATGACCATGTTAGACAGACAAAAATGCCAAAAAATTTATGTGCTGTAAACACTTCCTCACCTTTACTTATTTTGTAGAGTTTACGTTCTTTTGTCACAGAGTCATATTTTGTATATCCATCAGGAAAAAGCAAGACCGCAGGAATTACAGCTCTGATTATCTCACCATAATATATAGGTTCCCAAAAGTGGTTGCAGACTGTGGAAAGGTATTTCTAGCTATAAACAAGGTACATTCATAAATCAGCCAGTACAGCACTAAAAGTGCACTTACTTCAGTAATTCAAGAAATGCTTCACGTCTGGGATTTCACGGTGTGTGTGTGTGATAAAAATAGTAATTGTTAATAGTATTTAGCAAATGTGCTTTGTATTGTTAGAATAATACAGAAAAGACAGGAGCTTTGCAAACCTATACAAGGAACATCTGTGAAGATCTGACCTTTCTGTGACTGATCTGAAGATAAGTAATAGCGCTTGTAGTTTAATATTATTATTCCCAATCTAACCTTTACCCAGCAGTTCTATGCTGCTAGCCCCAATTATTTTATTGCAAAGCAGCCATGGACCCCCATTGATGTGCCAGAATTCCTTAAATTCTTGGCACTCACAATGCTAATGGGTATACTCAGACCTTTCAGGTATATAAGAGAAAACATAGCCAATTTGACCTCCAGGTTTCCCCAGAACATCTGGGAACCAGTGCCAAGATCGTTTGGGACCTAATATTCCCCTTATGAACAAATGGTACCACTTGTATGTAGATAACTTCTACAGAGGTGTCCTTTTGTACAAGCAACTTTAAAATACCACTATTTAAATTTTAAAATACCACCCTTGTGCCTAGTTTTCAAAAATACATTGTTTGATGAGGGTAAATTGAATTGCCCTTGCAGGTTCAAAGGTGTCCCAAACAGGACATAGGCGCAGGATGACTAGATGTTCCAAACTGAAAAATGTGCACCTTCAAAATGCCCTCCCCCAATCTACCCAAAAACATATGGATGGTTTGTATCACTGTACTTAGTAGATGTTGATGAAGACATATTGGGTTGTTTGGCAGTGACATATACAAGGAGCTATAAATTTATACCTGAAGTACAATGCATGTGGAAACCCCCCCAAAATTTACTACCTCCAAATTTAGGGTAGAATAGAATGGCGGTAGAATTAGTGCATAGAAAATGTTAAAATACCAGCATTTAAAATACCCTTGGGTGTCTACTTTTCAAACATATATGGTTTTTTCAGGGTAAATTAAATTGTCAAAATTCAAAGATGCCCCAAATAGGGACATGGTGCAGGATAACCAAATTTTCATAATTGTTTTGCCCTAAAAAACCATAAAAACATTGGCATATTTATAAACTAATAAAAATATTAGAATGTATGTAGCAATTTTTTTCATGAGTATTTGTGGATGAGTAAACTATTTTTCACATCAAAGTTAAAAAAATTGTTTTTTAAATTTCATATACTAAATTATATCCGAAGAAATCCCTTCTTTTCCTGAAAAAATATATAAGTTGAGTGGGTACTGTATATGGGAAAGAAGAAAATTGCAACTAAACACAAACAGAAATTTAAAAAAAGTACGGTCACAAAAGTTAATCCTCAACTGACTAATATAGGGTCCAAATCAGTAATATATTACAAAAAATAGCATATGTGATTAGAAAATCCTGGCACAACCTCTGTGATATTATGTAGCCATAAGTTTGCAATGTGGGAAACATCTGAAAAATTTTGGTGGAAAGCAAAAAGAACTGTGTATTTGACATACAAAATTTAATTTGGCAGATGCCAATTATGCACAATATTGCAGGGGGATATAGAGAAACTTTGGTCTGAACAGTTAGTTTGTTTAATGTGCTAAATGTATGTCATCAGCCAAGTAGATGAAATATATGGATCCTCAGCTAATACGTATAGCTAAGGACATCCTGAGAGAGTGTGTTGAGAGAGAGCAGAGAAGAGATCCAAACACAAGCCCCTGGGGTACTATTCATATGAGATCAGCAGATGGATTATTCTATGTCATTGAAAGATTATTGTAATATTAGAAATTTCCACTGACAAACAATGTGCTTATATTTAGACTGTCGGGAGTCATTTTAAAATGTTACCAGAGTACATGCTGGGAATGATTTTCCTAAGTAGTATCTGAAGACTGATTTGTTGATTTGCTTTGCTTACATTGTCTCTATCAATTGTAACTGGGAAATAGCATGACCTTTCCTCTGTGCATGAAAGTGTCTCATGTTATGTAGTTCAAGTAACAGATATGTAATTAATCACTGCTGGCTGTCATTGGTAGATTAGGTGTCACTTACTTGTACACACTAATTAGATATAGTTCACCATGTATTAAATCTAGGTTGATAGGAAAACAACATGGTAAGGACTTGCTTATTTAAATTTCAACATCTGATACAATTGTTAACAGCGCAGGCCATGTAATGGTATGTATTTAATCAAAATAATATTGATAACACATTTTATAACAAATTCATAACTCAGTAATAATGCAGTTAAAAGTGAGTTTTTGTTTAAGTGGATAGTTTATTTTTGAAACAACATAAAAATTAATTATTTTAACTTTGTGAGACAGGCAGATGCCCTTCAACAACTGACAAAGCAAGGGAGCTCTCTCCGCACTGACTCACCTGCGCAACCTTAATGGCCAAAGAGATCGCCCAACGGAAAACGTTAATGGTTCGATAGGACTTACCTTTTCTAAAAAAATCGCCCCAAAAATTGCGGATGAGCGCTACAAATACTGATCCACTTGTGCCACACACCAAGCAGACCAGCTTCTCCAAGCTGACTGGTAAGACTTCCTGGTGCCTGGAGCCTAGGACTCCCTGAGCAAGGAATGAGCTGTCTCCTGATAAACCAGAGTCCACTCGGGGACCCCCAAAATCGTCCAAGCCACCAGTGACAATCGACCCCCCAATATGCAGGGATGAGCCTGCCTGTCTGGGTCCGAAAGGATAGACGGAAAAAAGGAAAAGCCTGGGGATCCTGAATTGACATTCCAAGCAGCGCCAGGAACCATGGCTGCGCGTGCCAGAGCGAAGTTACTATAACCAGGGACCCTCCAGCTCACCGAAGGTAGTGAATTACCCTTGGCTGTCTGTGAAGCCTCCAGTCACTTATTTCCCTCCAGTGCCTTGAAAACTAGGCCACCATGAGGTTCTCCATCCCCGGGAGATATTCCACCTGCAGGTTGATGTTGCGATCCAGACAGAACTTGAAAATGTCCTTCGTCAATTCTGTGAGGCGCTGAGAGCGGGTGCCCCCCAAGCGATTGACATACCGCACTGCAAGACCTTGTCCATCCGGAGGAGAACACAGCAATCGGACCAGTCCTTCGCCAGGCTCATGATTGCGAAGGATCCTGCAATCAGTTCCAAGCAATTTATGTGAAGGGAACTCCCCCTCCGACACTAACCGGTCACCTCCGTGAAGGCAGCTGCTCCCCAACCCAGCATGCTGGCGCCGGACTCCAGGACGAAATCTGGATGGGAACCGAAAACTGCACGCTCATTCCAAGTATACTTCTGGGGTGAGGCGGACCGGCTGATCATACAATGGCAACCTGCGTAGATGTCGAGCCTTAAGGCGGCGAAGTACATGGTAGTGTAGAGGACCCGGGAAGATCGCCTGAATGGAAGACACGAGTAGACCACCGCACGCGCGAGTAAGCGGAGGGAATAGGAGTCCTCCTTGAGCAGGGCGCAGATCTCCTTCTGGATGGCAACAATCTTTGTCCTTGGAAGCTGCAACATCGCCGCCATGGAGTCTATTTCGAAACCCAACAGGATGCAATGGCTGGGGTTTAGCTCAGATTCGAGTGCGTTGACAATGAAACCCAATTGATGAAGCGTCTGAACCATGAAAACCATCTGACCCCTAAGGGTGCCCCGACAGCTGGAAAAAAGGATATTGTCGAGATAAACAATACATCAGATACCTTGAGATCAGAAGAAAGCCGTCACCAGCTGTAGGAGCTTCATGAAGCACCAGGGGGCAGAACCGAGACCGAATGGGAGCAATTTGAGTTGCCATACTTGTCTGCCCCAGCAGAATTGCCGGCAGGTTGATGACCGGGCAAAACTCGACGGAACGTTTCCGGACCTGGAGTGGCGGGGAGACGAAATCGATCCAATACCCGTGCACCGTCTGGAGGACCAAGGAGTCTGAAGGAATCCAATCACTGTTGTGGAAAAATGCGAGGTCCTGCCCGGAAAAACAACGGCCAGTCTGGAGCACCTTTCTCATGGAGAACCTCTCCTTGTTCCATGAGGTCATCAGGGACACATGCCTGTTAAGATTCTTCACAAAAGCGTCCCCAAACCGCAGACCGTTAGCTGCCGCAACGAGATCCATTGAACCCAGCTTTGCCAGACAGGGGTCATCCGTAGGAGGGCCGTCTTATGCCGTTCCGTGGCCACAGCTACATTGGAGGTGCCTATTAGGCAGATCACACGCAAGGCCCAATCCCAGATAAATTTAGGATCCAAGGGAGTGGCCTGCAGGAACGCTCGGTCAGCCAGAGAGAGGATTTGAGCGGCCAGAACCACTAAATCCAGGATCTTATGCTGAGCGGACTTGAGATCCTGTTCCAGACCCTTCCTAAGATCTCTCTTATTAAAAGAAAGGAGGGCGACCACATTAGGGTCGAACTCTGAGGTAACAGCCACCTTATCCGGAAGCGAGGGACACTCAGCCCGAAGCTTGTTGCGCGCCTCCTTAGGAAAAGGTCTGCGCAACCACTTGTGTAAGTATAGTGCAATATACTCTGGTGGAACCCACTCAGCGGCCCTGGGGTAGCACATCGTGGTGGGGTCAAATAAAGAGGAGCCGGTTGGGTCAAGGACCGGGCGGTTCGTCGAGGTAGAAGCCGAATGGGGGGTGATGGATGCTCTCATAGAGTAATGGGTATCTGCATGGTGGGGCTCACGGACGAAGCGTGAGTCAATGGTCCCGGACGAAGCCAGGTTAACAGAAGCCTCTGACTCATCCGCAGAGTCTGCCTGCCACTCATCCACTATAGACAGTGAGAGTTGAAAAGGATGCTCATATCCAGAGGGTAGGGTGATGGCAGAGGTTTTTGGGTTCTTTGCTGGGGCCTTGCCTTTACCAGCAGAGCCACTATTACCCTTCCAAGGGCGGTAAGTGTGGCCTGCCTCCTCAGATTTCTCGGGGTCAGAATCTATACTAGCAGGGGCCACAGGTGCAGGAGGGAGAGTCTGGGCAGACTAGGGTAAAGAGGAAGACATCTTAGAAAGAAAAGTCTCCACAGAACTGGAGAACTTAGACTCCAGCCACACCATAAAGTTATCCTGGTTGGAGTATCGTCCTGAGACATAGTACACAAAAGGAGGCTGGGAGAATTATATATAATAGGGGCTCACCCTAAAAGACCCCCCCATAACACACAGGGGCTTACCCTGGATATAGGCATCCATTACTACTGATGAAGGATGCAATGCATGCTGGCCCATGAGAGTTTGTAAATAAGCTGCTCTGTAACAGTGAATGTTTTACAATACGGAGGGCTCATCTCCAATAGACAGACACCCTGGCCACAAAGAATATAGAGGGCTCACCTCAATCAAGACCGGATTTAACCTGTAACACACAATTCTCAGTGTATATCTTGCAGTATGTAAAAAACTAATGAAATATAGAAACCAAGATGGCCACCAGAGAAAGAGCGCACATGCGGCAGAGGTAAAAGAACTGCCACTCTCAGAAACAACAGATGTTATTGAAAACGGATTGCTAACCTCCAAATAGACAAACACCCTGGGCACGGGGAATATAGAGGACTCACCTCAATCAAAGGCAGGATTTAACCTGTAACACACAAGATGGCTGCAGGAAAAAGAGCACATGTTGCCGAGGTAACAGAACTACCACACTCAGAAAAGTGGAAAACAGAAAAGACACTGGGAGGAACAGACCAAGGGCCCAAGAACCAAAACGGGGCAGAGACCCCTACACCAAAGACATACAAAGAATTATAAATGAATGTAAGTATAACAATAAAATAACTATAAATAAAATAGACAGAAAATAAGCACCAACATATGCATAACAAGCAAACCTATATAAATATGTGTGTATATATCTATCTATCTATCTATCTATCTATCTATCTATATATATACATATATATACCATATATAGACAATAAATACCAAGCAGAACAAAGCAGAACAAAATCATAGACAAATGATCTGACCTGTAGCTACGGTGAGCAGCAAAGAAAGAGGAAGATTAGGGGTGTCTTAGGGTTTATATGCTGCTATACCTT
>VKOC01032925.1:0-12635 GCA_009364415.1 Spea multiplicata | reverse complement strand
ACAGCCAAGGTAATAAATGAATTAATATTCCCTATGGATTAGAGCAGATGGTAACTGATGCTTGATGGGCATGCTCCATCTTGTCCACTGAGTATTAGTTGCCCATGCATGTGTTAAAGTGCTATGTATGTCAGACATTTCAGACACAAGTAACATCATAATCACTTAACTGATAGATAAGTGGAATAACTTCCCAGCAGTGGCAGCACAGGGAAATACAGCAAGGGGATTTAAACATGCATGATAATAGGCATATGGCTCCTGAATCTAAGACGAGATGAACTACTGATTATGGTTTGAGACTTTATGGAAGGATTAGATGGGCTTGAATGGTTCTTATAAAATTCAATTTTTTTTATATTAAGTGTCAAGCCTGTAATTGAATAACCTTTGTATGCTTAACTTATTTAAAGTATTTTTTGGGAGGTGTGGAAGAGAATGGGACAAGTCCTCCCCTTTTAGAATGTCCATAAGAGTAGTCCCCCACGGGCTGTGGATAAGCCTGTGGCGGTCTTGGACTAAAGGGTTAAAACCTGCTCCTTTTTCAACACCAGACAATTCCTGGCAAACCATAGTGTCTTTTTTTTTTTTTTACACAGGACATCAAGCGTCCCCAATGACTCCCTCCGTGTGTTCCTGGAAAGTCTGGTAGGACAGGTACTTTCTCTCCATAAAGTCCTCTAGATCCAGCTCCAACAAAACCTGTACAAACGGCCACTGCCAGAACCCCAAACACCAGAACACAAAAGTTTACAAAATGTTGGCTTAGTATTTTTAAGGAATTATTAAAACAAAGGCCATCAAAATAAATTGCCAAAAAGTAGCTTAATAAAAGCACAGAAACTTTAACGAGGAGAAAAAAAATATAAATCCCGAGAACAGGAAGTTAAGATGACTGCTCCCATGGTATACACACAAGCTGGGTTTCTAATACATATGTTGAATTTTGTCATTTGTAAACACCATTACATGGATTTATTTAGTGAAATGTAGGATTTGGGAAATGTGACAGATCTGCTTTAAATCTTTATGGGAAAGCTGAAAATGTAATGATCTGAAAATAACTGGATAATCAGCGCTTTACATTTAACCCCTTGATGACAATTGCCGGTCCAGGCATGTCACGGAAAATCAAGTCGTTAACGGCAATTGACGTGCCAGGACCTCTCCCCGGGGCGTCAACATCCGCCATACATTGTATAGCTGCGGACGCCCGTTTTAAAAGCATTTAGGAGGCGATCAACGATCACCTCCTAAACTTAAAACTCGATCAGGAGGCATCCAGCGACACCAAACACTTACCTCTGGATGGACTGTGTCCGCTCCGGAGATGTTCACCATCAGCAAGATGGCGGCGGCCCGGGAAAAAATCAATAAAGACGAAAAAGTTAATTTTTTTAAAGGCAAATAAAATAAATATATATATAAAATATATTTTTGTGAGCAAGTCCTAAAATTAGCATATTAGCTTAAAACAATTCTCGCATGGAAAGAGTTAATATACTGGCATATTAAATGCCCATGGGGTGTCTACTTTTAAAAAATGTATGATCTGATGATCACATCTAAATTCCAATTAGAAAAAGGCCCACGTACCAAACATGGCCTTTTAGTTCCCCCAAAAAATGACAAACCCATGCATGTGGGGTATCACTGCACTCAGGAGATGTTGTTTTGAAATAGCAAAACGCTACCTGTACTTATTGCCCCATAACGTGTAGAAAAAAAGCAAAAAAACAAACATTGGGTATTTCTAAACTTAGGACAAATAGTAGAATCTATTTAGCAGGTTTTTTCATTACCTTTTATAGATGAGTAAAAGATTTTTCAAAATGTTTCACTATATTTTATACTTTTTTTTTAATAGTAAATAATATGATACAGTCAAAACAATGTCATCTAAAGAAAGCCCTTCTCCTGGAAAAAAAACAATATCTAATGTGTGTGTGGGTTCAGTAAACGGAAAGAAGAAAATTACAGCTAAACACGAGCAGCGCAGAAATGTTAAAAAGGCCATTGTCACGAAGGGTACAAAAAGTAAAATCCGCCTTTGTCATGAAGGGGTTGAAGGAGTCCATTCCTGCAAAAGGTCTACACTTAAGTGCAAATGAGAATTTATCTTGTTTGTTCTGTATCGACAGAACATATGTTAAGAGCTACATTTGTTAACTGTACTATAATAGGCATCAGTATTGATTAAGGTCAAAGGGTCGGACTCAAAATCTGACTTCCTCTTCTCAATTTACACTTTTTACAGTTCTGATAATCATGTGTGATCTGTAATTTACAAATCAATGGTATATTACTAGCAAAATATAGCACAGAGCTCCACTTTGACTCAGCAAGGTGGAGGAGGGGGACTGGTATGCACCGCTGCAGTCGGGGCAGCGCAGAGGCAGGTTGCGGAAGGGAGCAGAGGAGACAGAAGGACTCCGAGCTGTTGTTGAAAACGACCACTCGGCACCCCTTGGCCCCCCCGACTGGCAGAACTCCAGGGCCCGGTTGCAGTCGCGACCCCCTACTTCAAATCCCAATAGCTGTGGATTGATGAGCTGGTCTCAAAGCAAAGATGGGGAAGAAAGGGTCTATTGTCCTCAACAGTTGCATCAGCAGTAAATGTTTGGAATTCAAATGACATACAGGACTATTCCCTGTAATTATTTAATTTAGCAACATCTCCAATGAAGTTTAAATGTCTCATGGGTTGAGTGAAGCAATCTCCAAACTGTTACTGCCCCTGGGACAGTCAGCAGTCTCAATACATATGTTTCTATATAAATGTAGCTCATGGTAATGACCCCCCCCCACATGTAATAGCCTAAAAAACACCAAAATGGACATTGGCGTCATGTTTAGTCGAGGTGAAAAGGAGACAATAAGATCCATATTACCAGCTGAAGCACTTGTACTTTTACATAACTATTACAAGAAGTTGAAAATCCCTAATGACATAAAAACCTTTCACACAGTCAACACATTTATAACGATCTTGGATAGAAAACCAATTAGGTTTTTAAGCAGGCGGTTAAAAATAGACAGAGAGAGAACACTACGAAGCAGCTGATCTGTTACCTACAAGTTTGACAGCCTTTTAGAATTCTATCAGACACGTTAACGTCCTGGCTGGAAAACTCGGTACGGATCTTGTCATTTTAAATAGTTTTGTAGACTGCAGCTATGGCTTGTTACCATGTATCTTCTCCATTCATGTTACTTCTGGTTTTCTCACAGTTTTTTGTTAATGAGAAGCATTGGTTTCCTTAAGAATACCTTCTCGTCTCCGCTGTCTGCCAGAGGTAATTGCCCTTGGGATTGCTGCCAATCTTGGCCAGAACCTCCATGTAGCATAATTTGCTAACTGTTATTAGGAAAAATGCAGCATTATTATATACATGCCCCCATTGTACACCACTGTGGAATATAAATCAATAAGGTACATCGTTAGAAAACCCTGTTAATTACAATGCACTACCTTGTATAACGTTATGGCGTTAGAGCGATTCCATTAAATTGTGTGGGATGTTCATTTGATGTGGCACCATTAATCACATGGCATGTGGTTATTTGACATGTAGAGGTGGTTTCAAGCTAAAAACAAAAAAAAAGTATAAATATTTGTTTTAGGTAAATAACGTTTTTATTGACACATATGGGGTACAACACAAGGCAGTACAATAAAGATCACTCGGACAATGAGAGACACATAAATGTCAAAACTAAGAATGAGCCACTGAAACATGCGTCGGACAATGCAGAGTAAATCACGCTGAAACCCACGCAGGGGCTACTGAAGAGGTCAAACAAATTGACAATCGTGGGGTGGCTCGTGTATCAATCAAAGAGAGAAAATAAAATAGTGGATGACAGGTGAGTGTAAATGTCTCCAGTATCACAGAGCATAACCTATGGTGCATGGTCAAGTAATCTCACATCGTAACTCAGAACATGCGTAAGCATGAGGGGGACAAGAAGGGGAAGACAAATGAAAACAGTCAAATCAGACAGAACATAAAGATGGGTACACACGAGGGGTTACGGTGGTTCAGGCCCCCAGTGGTATCCACCACCCGCCCGGGCCACACAACAAACATATTAAAAAAAAAAGGGGGGGGAGGGAGTAGAGGGAATAATGAAGAAAGAAGGGGGAAGAGAGTGGGAGACAAGGATATTAAGAGGGGAGAGACCAGAGAGTAATGATGGGATCCGCCAAACTGCATTACCTCAAGAGCGCAGCCAGGACCGGGGATGACAGGAATGAAAACCAGCTTGCCCAGACCTTAGTAAATGCTTCCATCCTGTCAGAGGACAGGTGGTCTAATTCCTCCATCTCTCTAATCTCCTCAATTTGAGTAACCCATTGACGAAGGGACGGGGCTTCAGTGCGTTTCCAGTATCGGGGGATCAGGGAACGGGCAGCATTAAGAAGGTGTCTAGAAACAGAACGTTTCATGAAAGTCAGAGATTCACCCGTGTGGGAGATGAGGCAGAGACCAGGGGAATATGGCACTTCACGACCTGACACCTCCTCCACTCCACGCAGCACGCCCCTCCAAAAGGGTCTGATCCTCTCGCAATCCCACCAAACATGCAAAAATGTACCGATCTCCTCCCCACACCTCCAGCACGACGGATCACTCCCCGGGCTAATCTTAGCAATGTAGACTGGGGTCCTGTACCACATAGTGAGAATCTTATATGCCGTCTCCTGATATTTTGAGGCTACAGAACCTTTGTGAGTTAAAACACAAACCTTCTCCCACTGGATGTCAGTGAGGACTTCTCCTAGGGCTTCCTCCCAAGCGCCCATAAATGAGGGGGGGGCAGCAGGGGTACCCACATTCAAAAGCTGGTATGTGATTGAGACCCCTCCCCGAGGTATCTGATCCAATTGAAGGATCCGCTCAAAAGCCGTGAGGTCCCTCGTGAGGTTATGTTTACCAGGAAGTGTGTGGATGTAGTGCGTGATTTGTGAAAAGCGATACCTTTGGAGTATACCAGGGCCAGAAGGCGGAAAGACCCTCTCAGCAGACCGGGGAGCACCATTGTCCCAGAAGTCAGAAATGCGGGCCTTGGGGTCCAAGCCCATCGAGGAAAGATACCCGTTCTCCATCCCCGGAGCAAATTCTAAATTGCCTGCGACTGGCGTCAGTGGAGAGGGGAAAGAGGAAAGGACCCCCCCAACCCAACGGGACTTCCAGACAGTTAGTGGCACGAACAAACGGATTAGTACAGAGTGGGGTCAGCAGGGCTCCCGGGCGAAGCCACATGCAGGAGGAGAGAGGGAAGTGTGCGGTAGCTTGCTCCAGAGTGATCCATAATTTCGATGGCGGTTGGAATTTCCACTCGAGAAGGCGCTGTAAGTGGGAGGCACGGTAATAAGCAAGAAAATCGGGCAATGCCAGGCCTCCCATGTCTTTGGAGCGAGTAAGAACGGCATATCGCAACCTAGGACTGCGACCCCTCCAAACGTAACGGAGCGTAAGGGAACGGAGTTCCCCAAAGAAAGACCTTGGAATGGAAATGGGAAGGGTCTGAAAAAGGTACAGAACCCTTGGGAGTATGTTCATTTTGATGACATTGGTTCTGCCATGCCACGACACATGGGGTAGTGACCAGCGTTGTAGGTCCCTCCTTAGCTGCGCCAGTAATCTGGGAAAGTTCTCATCATATATCGTCGTGAGGTCCCTTGGCACCCAAACCCCCAAGTACTTAATGCTGCGCGGACACCATCGGTAGGGAAACGAACTCTGGAGTGACCGCTTTACATCGGGGGGCAAAGAAATATCAAGGACCTCGGATTTATCCATGTTTATTCTAAAATTGGAGAGGGAGCCATAGGCTCGCAACTCTTCATGAATGACCGGGAGAGATATGAGAGGCTGCGACACAGCGAATAAAAGATCGTCTGCATATGCGGAAACTTTCAGCGAACGACCCGAACAGTAGAGGCCATGGATATCAGGATTATCTCGGATGGCCTGGAGTAGGGGCTCAAGAGTGAGGGCAAACAGTAGGGGGGATAGGGGGCAACCTTGGCGCGTTCCATTACGAATCTGGAATGGCTCCGTAAGTGCGCCATTCACACGTAAGCGAGCAGAGGGCAGCGAGTACAAAGCTGAAACCCAATGCATCCATGAGCAGCCGAAGCCCATAGTACGAAGGGTCTGGAACATAAAATCCCAAGCCACCCTATCAAATGCCTTCTCCGCATCCGTAGACAGGAGAAGGACCTGCTGTGCAGTCTGCTGTGCGACATGAATGGTGTTAAGCGCCCTATATGTGCTATCACGACCCTCCCTACCAGCAAGAAAGCCAGACTGGTCAGGGTGAACCAAGACTCCCATTACACGTTGAAGCCTGGTCGCCAGAATTTTTGCAAATATTTTCAGGTCCGAATTCAGGAGCGAAATAGGCCTATAGCTTTGGCACAGCTGAGGGTCTTTCCCGTCCTTAGGCAATACAGTTATGGTAGCCATAAGGGAGTGAGGGTGTAGCTGCTCGCCAGTCCGCAGCGCGTTGAGCAGGGTCAGAAAGGGATCCTTCAAGTGTTCCCAAAAGGCCCTGTAGTATCTAAGGGGAAGCCCATCGGGACCTGGCGCTTTACCAGCGGCCATGGATTTCATGGCGGCCGAGAGTTCCACATCGGTAATTTCCCCCTCCAACGCCTCCGTCTGATCACTCGTCAATTTATGACAAACATGAGATTGTAAATATTCCCTGATGAGAGAACTCCGGTGATCCCCGGCGTAATCGCCCTGAAGGCCATATAGCGATCGGTAATAGTTCAGAAAAGAATTAGAAATGTCGGAGGGGGAGCAAGAAGTCCAGCCGTGTTGTGTTTTAATTTTGCAAATGTACATTGAATGCTGTTTTGCCCGCAGTGCTTTAGCCAATAAACGCCCGCTTTTGTTACCGTGTTCATAGTAAAGTGCTTTGGTGTGCATAAAGGAGCGTTGAATTTTGTAGTTAAGAAGGGTGCTTAACCGACGCCGGAGTTCTGTCAGTTCTAGATAAGTGCGCTCGTCGCAAGAGTGTTTATGGAGTTGTTCCATGGATGCTATCTGATTAGAAAGCAGGATAATTTCCTGAGACCTTAAGCGTTTCAGATGAGTGGCCCTACTAATGAAGATTCCCCGTATAGTGCATTTATGTGCTTCCCATGTGGAGGAGGGACCCACCCCAGAGTCTGCATTTTCCCGAAAGAAGTGTGCCAGCTGATCATTGACAGCCTGTACCGTTTCATCGTCGGACAGTAACGTCTCATTGAGACGCCAAGATGTAGTGCAAGGTTGAAACAAGTGGGCTCGGAGTTGCAAAGTGACCGGAGAGTGATCCGACAGTCCTGCCATCCCTATGGTGCAAGCCGACATTAGGTTTAGATGGTAATACTCCATTAGGAGGAGATCAATTCTGGAGTACGATCTATGAGGAGGGGAATAGCATGTGTAGTCCCTGTCAGTTGGGTGAGAAGCTCTCCAGCAATCAACTAATCTGTGTTTGTGCAGGATAGCGTTTAGTCGTTTGATCTGAGAGGGTGGGATGCGAGAGGAACCAGAAGAGGTGTCTACCCTGGGATCCGGTGGCACGTTAAGGTCCCCCCCTAAAACCAAGACACCTTGTTTAAATCCCATGAGAGAGCGGAGAATACGGGAAAGAGAAGCACATTGACCCGAATTGGGGAGGTAGATGGAGGCGAACGTAAAGGTCTGGTCATTTATGGTACCCTTGACGAAAGTGAATCTACCGTCGGGATCACTTTTCATCTCAGTCATTAGGAAAGGCGTGTGGCGGGAAAACAGTATGGCGGTCCCTCGTGACCTCGAGGCCGAGTAATTGCTGGCGTAAATTAAAGGGAAGGCGGAGCTCCGCAAAGCAGGGCCGGTCGACCCCTTGAAGTGGGTCTCCTGCAAGAGAGCCACGGACACCTTGTCCCGGCGGAGTTCCCGGACCAGCCGGGTCCTCTTCTCCGGGACATTGAGGCCGCGAACATTATAGCTCACTACTGCCAGGGGTGATGAGCGGAAGGGCGGAGCAATTCGAGACATGCCGGAGGGCAGAGGGGAAGACAAGAAGAAGTAGCAGAAGAAGGGAGAGAATGAGGGAGGGGGAGAGAATGAGGGAGGGGAAGAGAGGGGAAAAGAGAAAAATAAAAAAAAAACAAATCAAAAAAAAAAAAAATAACCAAACAAACCTATATATATATATAGAGATATATACACATTCACATATATATAATTAGTGGAACCGAGAGGGCGGGGAACCCCAGGTGATGGACACTACAGCAAGAATCGGGATGGGCGACCCCGTTAACTCCGGTAACACACCGAAGTCCGACGCCCAGGGCAAACCCGAGTTGCTAAGGAGAGTGGAAACCCCACTAGAGAGAACAGCAGTCTAGAGAAACAAAGTTTCTAACAAGGTAAACAAAAAAAAAAAAAAAAATCACAGTAACTTCGCAGTCAAAACTCACTTAGTTAAGACAATGTATATTACCATCCACCATGTAATGATAGCATGGCAGAGAACTTCCCAACACAGTACCCCCACAGATCAGCATACCGGGAGAAAGCAATACTATAGTAAGTAGAGCAACAGACTCCAACAATCAGGAAGGCAGCGGTATAGTATCCCGTGGCAGTGTGGAAGTCAACAAACATGCAGAGAAAGAGAAAAAAAACAAAAAAAAAAACAACAAAACAACCTGAGAAAACATAAGTAAATATACCGACACAGATAATTCCCGCTCTCCACAACCTGTAAACCGCTAGCGAGAGCGCTGCTATGTGTGCTATGAGGTGATGACGTGTCGTATGACCGGTCAGGCAGCGAATGCCAAACGTGTAGGACAGTCTAGTGGGCAGTCGCGGTCCAGAGGAGAGGAGAAAGGAAAAAAAAAAAAAAAAAAACCCCTGTCGTGATATGTAGAGCGGTGCTGGCGTTTGACTTGACTAAAATAAGGTGTCTACCGAATGTGACTGAGAGTGCAAGTGAAAGAATGCGCGAGCGGTATATAGACCGCATGGGGAAGACCTAACAACCTGATTGTACAGATCACAAATACCAGGCGGCGAAAGAATAACAATAGTCCTACTATATCAGGCGAGTGGACGTCGTATATGAGTTCAGTGGAGATGAAGTTCAGTAAGGAAGATGTAACAACACTGGTAGGAGCAAATATACCTGCGGGTCTAAAGGCGTGAAGAGGAGAAGGCACCGTTACAAGAGGGCGAGCAGCCTTGACGCATGAGACTGTCCATGAAGACAAAGAGCCACAAATAATATCGAGTGGTAGCGGTCGCAGGTGGCAGAGGAATAGAAGTACGTCATAACTTCAGGCGTGTGGACATTGCTCAGGAATGCGGCGTCGAGGCTCAGCAAGTTAGACCGGTCAATCCAGGCCGTAGCATTTGTACTTCTGACCCATGCAGATCCAAATGAGCATATGTAAAAGGTTGAGCTGCCTTGACAGGAAAGAGACGCCGTGAGGACAAGGAGTCTCAAAAAGTTTCGAGTGATGACAGTCGCTTGTTTAGACAGCGGAGCAATAAAAAAAACAAAAAAAAAAAAAAAATTTAATATATATACCTATATATATACTATGTATATATAATTTTCTCTGTCTCTTTCCCTTATGGCGAAGTGGCAAGAGGGATAACTGGAGATATCACTCTTCATGTGTGTGCAAGGAGTGGATCCTCTCGATAGCGTCTTCCCTGCGTCCCGGTCCCCGACGTCTGGGCAATGAGCCGCGTGGGGGGACATTCCCTGTCAGAAGGGCTGGGTTCTGCCAGTCGTCCACTTGAAGGGCAGGCAGGCCCAAGGCACGTGCGACTTCCGCGATATCTCTGTGTCGGCGTATAATATGAGTATAGCCCCCATGTGTTATAAGAAGCTGAAAGGGAAAGCCCCAACGGTATCTCATACCTCTGTCTTGTAGTATGGAAGTGAGTGGTCGCAATAGCCGCCTGTTCCGTAGTGTAATAGGGGACAGATCTTGAAAGAGCGCTACAGTGTGGCCCTCGAAGGCAAAGGTACGCGAACCCCGGGCCTTAGCCATAACTTCTTCCTTCAGGAGGAAATCTTGAAAGCAGCATATGACATCCCTGGGGGGGTCGGAGGGGTCGCCACGGGGACGCAAGGCGCGATGTGCTCTGTCCAGACGGATTGGGGAATCAAGCGAGCGGCCCAGTATGGTATTAAAAAGCCGCTGTAATAAGGCCCTGAGATCTTCCGGACCGTCAGATTCCCCCAGGCCCCTCACCCTCACGTTGTTTCTCCTACCTCTATTTTCGAGGTCTTCGACTGAACGAAGCAGTTCCGAGGCAAGTCCAGTGAGGTGAGTAGAGGACTGACGGAGTTCAGAGAGGTGATGTGCGGCACTGGCCTGAGACGCTTCCAGATGTGCAGTGCGCCGTTCAACTCCCGTGATGTCCGCCCGGAGGGCCGCAACTTCCTCATGCAGGGCCAGTTTAACTTCAGCCACGAGGTTGCTGAGGTCCGCTTTAGTCGGCAGCGAGCGGAACAGTTCCTGAAGGTCGGCAGAGGACGAAGCTAACTCCGGCAGATGTGGCGAACGAGGAGCCTCCTCGGATGAGGCTGTGCTGGCTGGAGAGGGCGCCATGTTAGGAGATGGTGGTTGGGGGCCCAAGGCGTGTGTAAATAAGAGCGGAGCGATTGCCCCGATTGTCTTGTCTGGGTGTCTGGGGGTTCTTGTCTTTGAGATAGCCGTTTTAGTCGGCCCATATTGCGGGAATACGGTGGATGGATGCGGATTGAAGTGAGTAAACCGCGGAGCGAAGAGCTCAAGCAGCCATCTCTCAGCAAGGCAAGCCACGCCCTCTTAGTGTAGTTTTGGTGTTATAACCCATGGTGGGCTTACTGAGGCTATACCCAATATTCTGCAAGGAAGATTTACTCTAGAAACTGGGATCTAGCAGAGTGGCCCCTGGTCCTGAGGGAAGGTTTGTAAGACCAGGGTAAGTGGGACAAAATTATTAACATTTAGCGTCGAGAATTTTTTTCTGACAGTAATAGGTATTTAAATATATTTGTACACAACAGTTATTTTCTGACCGTTAGTTGAAATATTTCTTGGTTTGAACCGAGTCCAAAGAGATACATCTCTGAAAATCAAGTAAGTGATTTTAGTGTCTTTTCCTAAATCTGTCCTTGAGTATTACGTTATGTGAAGAATGTTATACACACACAAACTCTCACACGCAGTGCATCATACATAATAGTCTGTCACAGACATCTCTTTTTTTTTTTTTTTTACCTAGCCAAAACTTATAGGAGCTCTTGGCGTGATTATTGCTAATTGAAAATTATCACTCATATCCTTCTGTTACGACTTCAAAATTAGTCAGCACTGATAAATTCTCACAGTCTCTTGTGAGGCTGGTATGTCTGTTTAATAATAGAAGATGTGGCTTAAAACATGGCACCCACAGCTCATTCCAGAATGTGAAGGTGCTCTACAGTTTGTGGAGGCTCTGTTTTTGTGTTGGGGTTGCCTTCAATTATACATTGCTTTACCTCTAGGAATAAGATGGCATTTGTTCCTTGGCAAATCATGTTGCCGCCAGTAGCAAAAAAAGATGTCCCCTTCTATTCCACAGAACCAACACTGAAAGGCCTTAGCAACTTTTCAGTGTATCTTTCCAGTTTGTTTTTTTAAGTACCAGGAGAAACTCCCCTGCGTCATCCACCTGAATCTATGTTCACCTTGTATGACACTCTTTGATTATGTGCCCTACTGTGGACCCTCCTGTTGCAGCACATCAAGTTGTCCTAGTCCAAACCCGTCTTTCATATCTCCGTGTTATATCCTAACCCAAGAGTGTGACTCTTATCGTCTTAACAGGCATATCGGGTCAGCTCTAGTAATCTCATCAAAGAGATGTCGATTCTTCAAACCCTTGACAGTAGGGAAAGTGTTTGAGGCCCATGAGGTAAACAAGTGCATTTTGTCTCAGAACGTGGAGGAGGGCCCTCGTTTGCATTTTGCCTGAAAGATCTGAGCTTCCAGGCCTTTTCCGGAGAAACCATTGGTCACTCGCCAGTGAAATTTGCATGATCGCTCCCACAATACTCTGCCTTTGCCTAATGACTGCCCATACCTAGCCAAAACGTTAAGGAGATCTTGGTGGACGTCCGTTATATACCAAAGCTTCTACTTATCCAGCTTTGCACAGTGGCAATTGAAAACTATTCCCAACACCCCGCCATGATGATTTGACAAAAAGTTAGCACTGGCAATTTTTGACGGTCTCTTGTGAGATTGGTATTTCTGTTTAATAATAGAAGATATGGCTTAAAACATGGCACCCACAACTCGTTCCATGCTGCAGACCTACCAACCTACTGCGGAATGTGAAGGTGGGCCCTCGTTTGCATTTTGCCTGAAAGATCTGAGCTTCCAGGCCTTTTCCTGAGAAACCATTGGTCAGTCGCCAGTTACATTTGCATGACCGCTCCCACAATGCTCTGCCCTGGCCTAATGACTGCCCATACCTAGCCAAAACGTTAAGCAGCTCTTGGTGGACGTCCTTTATATACTGGCATACTTTATATGCCAGTTTAATTTGCACGAACGCTCCCACAATGCTCTGCCCTGGCCTAATGACCGCCCATAC
>VKOC01032922.1:0-10014 GCA_009364415.1 Spea multiplicata | reverse complement strand
TTACAGAGCTCCCTACTACTGCAGGAGCGCTACTTGTTGGAATGCCCAGTGGTTGTACCCCTCAAAGTGCTATGGACATTTGCACAACAGATTTATTTCGGCAACTGATGGCTTCAAATCCTCGGGAGGCCATGCAGGTGATGATTCAACAGCAGGCAGCAGAAAGACAAGAACGGCTGGCAGAAAGAGAAGCTGCGGAACGGCAGTCAGAAAGAGAGGCACAAAGGAGGCATGAGCTGGAAATGGCCAAGCTGCAGTACACTGTTCAGTCCTCACTGAACAGTAATGCATCAGATCCCAGCACACGTAGACTCCGCAAGGATGATTTTCCCTCCCTGGAAGAAGGGACTGATTTGGATGTGTTCCTAAAAAGTTTTGAAAAAGTGTGCAGGCAGCACCAACTACCCTCAGACCAGTGGGGGAGATATTTAACCCCACAACTGAAAGGAAAAGCCTTGGATGTGTTTGTGTCCCTTCCCCCAGAGACTGACAACGATTATGAAGCAATCAAATCTGCCTTGCAAAAAACTTTTAACCTTACTCCTGAGGCTTATAGGAAAAAGTTTAGGAGCATGCAGCAGAGTGCGTCATCCAGCTGCATTCTATATGTTGCACAATTGGAAACCGCGTACAAGCAATGGGTAACTGGAGTACAAGTTACTACCTATGAAGCTGTTAATGACTTAATGGTCCTAGAACAGTTCTTACAGACCCGGAGCCCTGATGTACGAGAATGGATTTTAGAAAGAAAGCCGAAAACAGCTAGGGATGCTGCAGAGCTGGCAGATGACTACGCCGACATTCGTGGATCCAGGCGTGGAGCTGTGTCAGCTGGTACTTCCACCTGGAGAGGGGCTCCAGTTCCATCATCGTCCACAAGATCAGCAGTGAGGACTTCACCACCAACTGCCAATGGGGTAAGGGCTAGGTCTGGTGAGTCACATGCCCGCCGTTGTTTTCAATGCAACCAGATTGGGCATCTGAGCTTTAATTGCCCTAATAGAAATCCACCCCGACCTGCTCGTGGGGGTGGGAGCACCCCTGAAGAGGCACCATCAGTTTTGCTTGTGGGTGGGCCTGTGGGGAGAAAGGAGGATAACCTGCAGAGTGTAACTGTGGGTGACCAGGTGACCATGGGACTAAGAGATTCGGGAGCTTCATTCACCTTGGTGCGCCCTGAAGTGGTAAATACGGAGGACATGATCCCTGGAAGAACCATGTCCATCAAAGGAATTGGGGGTGTGCGCCCTGCTGTGCCCATGGCGCGTGTGTACCTGGATTGGGGTGCGGGGAAAGGTTTGCGGGAAGTGGGTGTTTCTGAAGATATCCCTGTTAATGTTCTGTTGGGGAATGATTTGGGCCGGATGCTCTGTCACTATGCTCCAGAGGACACTGCTTGCGAGCCGGAAGGGCTGACTGACAGCCCTGCTTCACCTAAAGTTCTGTGTGAAACTTTGGGGGACATTGTGAAATATGATCACTGGGAGGGAGGGCAGAGCAAATCTGTGCCAGAACCAGGGGTGTCTGAGGTGCTGTGTGAGAATGTGGAGGTTTTGCATCACTGGGAGGGAGGGCAGAGCGAATCTGTGCCAGAACCAGGGTGTTTGAGCCGGGACCGTGTGCAGAATGTGGACGGTTTCGCATCACTGGCGAGGGAAGGCAGAGCGAATCTGTGCCAGAACCAGGGTGTCTGAGATACCGTTGAGAATGTGAAGGTTTCGCATCACTGGGAGGGAGGGCAGAGTGACTCTGTGCCAGAACCAGGGATGTTTGAGGTGCTGTGTGAAAATGTGAGAGGGCTACCCTATGAAGAAGGGCAGAGGGTGAGTGAGTGTTCCTCTGTGTCGGGATTAGCTAGTTCCCAGGGTCCTGTATGTATGCCTCCTTGGAGTGGAACAGGTGGAGTGACAGATGTTTCCACCATAGCTGTGGTAACCCGGCAGCAGAATAAGGGACAGAGAGAGGGCTTTTGTGCACCTGTGCCCGTATTCTGTGGGACTACAAAGTCAGGACACAAGGGAGAGGGTGAAACTGGTAACCATTCTGTTATCCCTTATGTAGGGCCTACATGGTTTGAGAACCCAGGGCGGGACACCCTAGCTACCCATCAAGGAGATTTGTTGGGGCTTGTAGCTATACCGAGCTGCATGAAGAAACAGTCTGTTATTAAGGGGGTGGACTATGCCCCTGGGTACCCTGAGACCATGGCCTTATCCTATAGCAGAACAGACAAGGTAGCCGATGCTGTGAAAAGTACCTACTGCAGGGTGGGTCTTCCCAAAGAAATACTTTATCTTAGCCGGAAACTGTTACCCAGGGAAGGAGTAGGTTGGCGCAGAGATAAGCTTGTGGCTTAATCTCTGGGCCACCCTCTTAAAGGGGGAGGTGTCATGCCATGGCATGAGTAACTGGGGTTTGGTACTGAATGGGTTAAGGGATTTGAGGCTAAGTCCAGTAACATTTGTTCACACCTTTCCTTTTGGAGCCAGAACCCAAAATAAAACTTGATTACCCCATGCTGGGTATTGTCACCTGGGACAGGAAGGTATTCCTGTGGAAGAGTGGAAGGCCAGACATCCTGGCTACATCTCCCTGGGGTGTGGAGACAGGGTATCAATGGACACATGGTACAATTAATAAATGCATAATGTCCAAAATATGATCAGTACATAACTTTTGGGCCCCATCATACATGGCATCATTATGGCTGTGATGTGCTGGTTTCAGGGAGACCAAACACGCCATGCAGGCATGTCCATAGCGAGTGTTATGCGAATGTGTCCTTGTGCCAACTGATACAGGTGTGGAGTTTGGTATGAAAATGATCACTAGGACCAGAGAATTATGATGATCCTGGTGTCATAATTATGCCAAGCTCGGCCAGCGTCATATTAAATATTTTGTGATCTCAGACCAAAGTTGAGAAGATATAACCCCGCCTTCAGAAGGTCATAGTTCTGAACCCCCTACTCCCATCCCCTTGCTCAGGTAACAGGAAAAGGGTGGTCTTGGGGTTGGGGATAAAAAGGTGGGCAATTGGTAATGGGGAGAGCCTGTTTTTACCATCACAGAGACAACATCAAGGTTCCAAGGAAGTGTGGTATGATACTCTGTTTTATCCCTTTTATTTTATACTGTTTTGTACTTGTACTATTTTAGTCTATGTCTCTTTTTATATGCATTTTTATGTAACAGCACTGTGACCCATTTTTACTCAGATTAAACATTTTTAATCAGTTCTGTCTTTGTTCTCTAATCGAACTCAGCCTAGAGATACATATAGATAAGTCACGTTACTAAGCGGTTAACTATAGATATCAGTTTGGGGATTGTGTAGTTATCGCAGTCGGATTGTTTTTGGGTAACCTAAGACGCCCGGTTTTAAAGTTCTTGGTGGTGGCAGCGTGTTTTACACTGGGAGTTGTGGGGTGACTGGTTGGGGTTGGTGGTGGTTGCTTGGTGCCCTGCGGGGAAAGTGGCCAAACGCACCGGAAGTCTGGTTGGCGTTTAACCCTTGGTACACCCATACTCCCACGTCGCGGCTCGGCCGATAGCCCTGTCCGTGACAACGCAGCCAATCAGATCATGCAGAAAGAGCACTGCTCTGTGTTTAGTAAGAACTTTACATTACTTTTTGTTTTGGAAGAATGTATATTAAGTGAGGATGTAATGTAATTTTCAGAGCAGACAATGCAGATTATGCTCAGAAAGCCGGATTTTGGTTCCACCTGTCAGAAAGGCAAGCGTGTCCGTTTGATTCAGTTTGACGAGTTCATTCTTTGTTCAGCCGAGGAGATGTCAGGGTGCTGCTAATGTTGGGTGCATTGTATTGCATTTGTCTCCAGTTCACTTGCCTCACCGCATTTGTGTTTTCTTTGTGTTTTCTTTGTGTTTGTCTGTGTGTCTGTGTATCTGTCTGTGTGTGTGTGATCGGTCTATACAAAAAGCTTATAGAACACCGTGCTTAGGATTCTCAAAGTTCAAAATCCCAAAGTGCAGGATGACAAGTTATCGTGTTTTAAGGCTGCATTTTGAGTTTTTGATATACCCCGTTCACGCTTACACGCAGTACTTTTACTGCTCTGCTTGTAAAGCCGTGCACACAAGACTCAAAGTAAAGCAAATCTATGAGGACCTTTATGCCATAATCAGGATGTGGCCCAAGGCATGAATCCCCTAACCTGATGTTTTTGTGAATTATGTGCGTGTTAGCTGTTTCTACTAGTTTATCAGTAGACAGAAGGGTTTTTTTTTACTTTTTCATTGGAAAACCTTGCAAAAGTTTTTTTTTTGTTATTAATGTTTATTTTTATATTTCTAGTTGTAGGAACACAATTTGATGTGCAAGATTTGACAGTTCTTACTTTACATTTAAAGATATTAGATGCTTTTATCACTGTTAGGTTGTTTCCCAGACTTCTTGTAGCCCCATTGATTAAAAACTTTGCTGTCCCACAACATCATACCATTTTACCATTTTTGACCCATTTGAATCCAGTTCTGTGGGTTTTATTGTAAGCTGCTCTCACGATGCTGCTTCCAGTATTGAGTAACAAAAGGAGAAGTAATTACTGCTTTATGTGTAGAGTATTTCTTTCTTGGTGTTCACACAACATAGAGGTAGACAGATTGTATTTGACAATTTAGTTTACTCGAGTCAATATGGAAGCCCAGTATCCGTGTAATCATTGGTATGGGCAGCAGGTTATGAGTGAGATGTAATGGTAACTTCATGCAGCAAAAGAAAAACCGCAGATGTGTTGAAAGTGAGGTGTCGGAATCCCTCTCTCGCATTCAAGTATGTTGTTCAGGTGTTAACCTGGCTGGTGGCGTGTACCCAGGAATAATAACAATGGACACCGTTTTAAATGAAGACGTTTAGAACTTCCTCCTTGTAGGCTGGATGCTGGGGAGTTACAGACGTGTAGAAAGAACACTCAGGAAGCTAATGCTTTTAGTGTTCGTCGATTATTGTGTGCACGTGTATCCACCGAAGAGCGAGGGAATGAAATATTAATAGTAAGGAATTCCTGTTTTGTTTTCCCAAGGTGCAGACAATGTGCTTATGGCAGCAACGATGGAGAACTGGAAGTGAGCTGAAATGGAAAATCCATCCTTGGAGGTAAGAACAATGCTCTAATACGGTAGGACAAAATACAGTTAAACATTTTATGGTATACGTAAACATCTGCAAACCTCTCTATAAATAATAAGATCAAGTAAGCTGCAAATAGACTCCAGGCCAGGCAAAGTGGCTACGGGACCGTTAGAACATTATAGTTCAGGATGTAAAGGGTGATGGAAACATTCTTTTATGATGTATAAACAGTTGACATTTATTTTCCCGTGGTTTGTGAGATTGAATAGTGTATGTGGTAGTCGTCACAGAATTTGACAGAATATTTAGCAGTTGAATGTGTAGGACTTCAGTTTTATCCCAGTGGCACGTAATAGGTTACTGCTACGTTTGCCTTTAGCTAGAGGTATACATATGAGTTAAAATCTAAATATAAATCTGCCTGCTGGGACACCAAGTATAAGCTGAAATCCGTACAAAATAATGTAATGATGTTAAATCTGACATGCAACTGGAAAGCATGAACTTGAATTAATGCGGGGCTGATCATGTGCGAAAATGGGACACACATGAAGTTACAAAGTAAAATGTAAAGATGTAAATGATAATATAAGTAATGTATTGTAGTAAAGAGCTATTGTGTTCTGAGAAGGCAAGTACCATAGAAAATATTTTTTAGTTCTTTTTATTCCAATAATCGTCCTTTCCTGCACACCTGCACAGCTTGCCTGTATGTGCAGACGTCTTTCCCTGCTCCAGCACCTCACTGAGTTTGATTCTTTAAGGCAGTGCTAATGAAGTCCTTTACTCCATAGACTTGCATTAGTGAGATGGTCCCTCTTGGTGATTAAAGTTGAGCCTGTCTGTCATTTATCTGAAGGTTGTATGATTATGACTATATATGTTTGCTACTGCATTGGGTTAAGATAGCACAGTCAGGACACGTAAACAAATGTGCAGCTATCTAATGAAAATTGTTTTAACACTGAAAAGAACCAAACAATTGCATTTATTTGTTTTAATATTGGCTATACAAATAGATGGCTTTAATGCATGCCGCTATTGAAATGACATCAGTGCCTTATTGTAAAATCTGAATGATATGAGCAACTTGCTAATCTTTGAAAGTAGGTGTCGGTGGCTATGCTGTAGTATGAAATCCAATCATTTACTTACCCAATAGAATAATCATAATTTCTGCTGTTATTCTCTTTTTAATGATTCAACTTGTTTTTATATACCATATACACAAACTTGTAAAATATTAATATATCTGATATTTTTCCAAGCAATGTAATACTTTAGCTATGATCCAAGTGGTGCCTTCCATGCTTAAATACAATCAGAGAAAAAATTCTTGAGAAATCAAATACTTCCTCTTTTATCCGCTTCCTCTGTCGTTTGTTGGGTGGAGGAAGTGTTTGGTAAGATATTTTCTGCCTCCGCAGCGATGTATTCTTGGGAACATCTAGCTGCTTCTCCAAAGTCACAACAACACAAGGAAATCTCAGAAACGGACAATGGAACCTCTTCCAAATATTCCCCAAGATATGTTATATGTGGCAAAAGAACACACAGTTTGGATCTTTGAGCAGTAGTCACTTCAAATCAATTTACATTTTAATAAAATCTCTTCATTTCTCAATTGTAGACCCCTTCCCCTTTGGCTGATGAAACCCACCTCCATGGGAAGTACTCCATGTTTTAGATGATCGAGTCATGCTCTCTGTATGTTTTCACACAGAATTATTCTGCCTTGTTTTGCCTAGTTTTTGGCAAAATCTATGCATGGATCTTCATAGACAGTCATTCTGGAGTCCGGTGTACACTATTTGTAACGCTGCTAATATCCATACCTTATGATTGCAATACCTTGTATGCTAGGTTTGGGAAATTAAATTTGCTTTCCGTCAGAATTTATGAATTGAAACTCTTATGTAAGTGACAGCCCGCTATTTTTTTAAGTTTGCGATATGAGCCATTCGTCTTTATTGTGCAGAATCTGCTTAATGGAAATCTATAGGTTCCTGTTAATTGATATGTATGTTACTGTAACTGTCTGGTAACTTGGAAATGGACTCCGGGGATCTGCTTGTTTATATATCATTTCCAACATCATTTCATGATAACTTCTAGTCGAATACCCAAGAGTATACTTGGTAGTTTCACAAAACTGTGTAAACAAAAATAATATAAATACTACACTGAAACAAGCCTCTACAGCACTGCTATACATTTCCAAAATGATCTACAAGATTTGTTTTATCCCGTAAATGTTACCTAGTTTATACCAGCTAGAAGCTTTATGTGCTTTTTCTGTGGAGCCTCATCATGCAGAATTGTATATGGGGAAAATGGAATACCCCCCCCCCCCGATCCCAGCTCTATCGCTTATCACAGCCAAGGTTTCAGAACTGGTGGCATTAGATAGACTTACAGCGCAGGTACATGATACCTCCAAATCATTCGAGACTTACACATTCTATGTTCTCTTGCTTACTCAAGCTTTGTTGACATTTGTATTCTCTCTATAGTGATCAATGACTGGGGGCAGGTGAAGAGGCAAATGCACATTAGGGGATTCTGGGCAATCCCCGCATTCATTTGCAAGAAGGACACCACGGAAATTTAAAGAGACCTCTCACCTAACGTATTCCTTAAAGTATGATAGCATATAATAGCTGGAGTTTCCTTTTAAAACTTAAAAGCATGGACTGTACATCATGGACTGATATATGAAGAATTAGTTTATGAGATCATGCTATTAATTTTGTTTCAAGTACATTTTTTACATAGCTGCTTATATGAACAATAGGGCACTGTACAACTGAACAACACATTTACACTTTAGTGCAACTTAAGTTATCCCATGATGTTTTATTTCCCTTTCACGAAATGCACCATTTTTCAAATGTATTTTTTATTTTCCAGTGACTAAAAAACGTTGGTGTCTTCGTCTTGAATCAAAATGAGTGATGTTCAAGCCACTGTTGAGTTTTCAGTGGAACTCCAAAAATTCTACAACGTGGATTTATTTCAAAGAGGGTGAGTTGTTTTTTTTAAAAAAATTTTTTCCTTCAGGTAAGAATACTATCCAAATGTTATTAACATCACATGCTAGGTTGAAATAAAATATTTGAAGTTTACTTCCAGTTTTGAGTCTGGAAAAGTGCTGAGGTTGTTTCTAGCCTTTGACAAAATCTCCTTGTCGTTAAATGAGTGTACATCCGTTTTTCCTTCATACCAAAGTCATCAAAATATCTAATGTATTTAGCAGCATATTATCGCGTGTTCCAGATGAACGTTGCGGACGGTGAAATTATTCCTGGAGTCTTGAACGATGATGCCATTGCTCTTTATGTCTCTGTTGTAGAACGGGTCTCTGGGGCTTTTCTATTGACTTTTTTAGTATGCATGTAAACAATAACTGTATCTTTTCACAGATTTCTTTTGTTATTTATATCCACCGTTTGCTCTATTAATGTTATTGCAAATACTTTTTTTCTAGTCCTGTAATATCTCAAAGTTTGGTGCCTTATACGTCTCAAAAAGTAGAAGGCCTTACCTAAAATAAAAGGCTGGGGGTCTGTCATGTGCACGTGCGGAAAGCTCTTCTGTTGATTTCAGTGTGAGTGCTTTCCAGACAATGGAGGAGTGCAGTTGCAGAGTACTTTAATATGCATTCTTCTTTAGTGGGGTGACCAGTACAGTAAAGTGTGTCTGTAAGGTAACCCATTGGGAGTGTTTGCTTATTACTTATCCCTTATTTTGACATCCATGCCCACCGTCCGCCTCTTAGGGAACTATCCTATAAGATGTTTTATTTATAGTTTGCGTTAGATGGTGACAGTTTTGATTTCATAAATGCATATTTTCTACTTTTCATATAGGCATTTAATATATCTGATAAATGTATTATATAATCGACATAACCCCTTTTTATGAGCCTGGCTCTAGCTTTATAAAGAGCAGCCTTTTCTGCTGTACTTCTTGGCACTGGGAGCTTTGGGTTTGTTTGGATGCACTGAGGCATAAATACCGCAATCATCTACCTATTATAAAATTCCAAAGCTCTCGTTCAAGGCCAGAATTCACTAACAAATAGAAGATTTTTTAAATAATAACAAAATCTATAAAATCTAAAAATATATAGCAAATGCCTTGAGGTAAGTGCGTGCTGTGTAGGATTTTAGAGCTTTTCTTTACATGAACAGAACATACTGCCGACCTGCTGGCTGAAGTCCTCAACATTCGCCACCAGATTGATGGCTATTTGGGGCTATTTTCATGTTTCAAGTTATTTTCATGTGCTTTCCTGCTGCTTTCTTTTGTTTTAGTATTAAAATATAATCACACAAGCAGTAGTAAAGTGCTCTGGTGTGGATGCTTTGTTTCTAAGTCAATATGAGCATTGTTTCTTTTATAAGGTGACTTAAGGGAAATAAAGCAACACTGCTACCAGAAGAACTGTAAATGCTAGCCCATGCTGACTCCTGTTCTTACAGTATTGTAGTGTGGACCGTGTACAATAAAGTCCTGCATTATAAGATTTTGAGCTTTTTTTTTGCTTGAGGATAAAATACAGCAATGTATTATGTAGGGCTGCAACTAACGATTATTTTCATAATCGATTAGTTGGCCGATTATTTTTACGATTAATCGATTAATCGGATAAAAAAATGAATGTAAATTTTTCATTTATTTAAAATAATTTAATAAACAAATGATGTTAAATACAAACAGCAGAATAAAAAAACTTTGATAAAATACATTTCTTGTCTTTATTTCCCAACCAGCCCCCCAATTTATGCACATTTGAGCCCAGGCTTGCCACGCTGCCTCCCAGACATGCAATGCTGCCCCCCCACATATGCCATTCCACGCTGCCTCCCACATATGCCACTCCACGCTGCTACAACATATGCCACTCCACGCGC
>VKOC01032916.1:0-12853 GCA_009364415.1 Spea multiplicata | reverse complement strand
TGAGCGGAGGGGGAGATGGGGGGTGAAATTGGAAAGTGCTTGGGATGAGAGAAGGGAAGAAGAAAGTAATGATGGTGATGGGAGTGGGTGGTCGTGGAGTAGTAGGCAGCACTTGATGACAGTTCTGTGGAGGATTGATTGCAGGGAGCCTCCAGGTTTCTCGTTGTCCTTCTTTGTTGTCCTCCTTGGTAAACTCAAACAGTGTCTCTTAGGTAAATTGGCAGTCAGATGTAAAGTGGCCGGTGCCTCGCAGAGTCTCGTGCCTCCAGTGTCACTGATGATATAGGGATGGCTGCTTGTTAGGTTTTTACCAGTTGATTAATTACCCCGCAATAATATGAAACCTTCTGACTTGTTGTTGCTGCGTTTACTAAACAGTTTCGTTCTTCTTTGCTGCAGATCTTTGGATTCTTCTTCACGCTGCAGAGACGACGACGATCGCATTCCACTCTGCGGTGTATCTATACTGTTAACGGACGCCGCCATTTACTAATTTCAGAGGACGGATTGTGTGCAATGTTTGTCATTGTGGCCTTCGGAAACAATGATGGGCTGGAATTATTATATACTGCCCAAAACCCATATGGCTTATGCCAGCGTCTCCCCCACCCCGTATCCAAAGGAATCTTCTGAATCTGGTGTATGATTTTTCTCACTTATTGTTTAAAGTCATCTATGTGTTGTTGTGCTGTGGATGTGATAATAATGTTATTGTATACGTCACTCGACGGGCGGGTTATTCCATGCCTTTCAGTAAAGGTAAAGCCGTCGGAGGCGTTTAATGAGCTCTTTGGACAGTTCTTGGCTTTCTTGGCTTCGTTCCGCAGGAGCCGATTCTGTATTCTGTATTTTTTCCGAGCGTTATAGAAGTGGGGACGTTATATATGTGGGCTTCACATGCTGTAAATATGTAATAAAAGTAGTGCTTATGTGGCTGATACCAGTGTCTGTGTTTATTTATGCTTCTGCCGCATAATGTCTTCTCCATTGTCTCCTGCCCCATTGAATTATGCATTATAAAGGGGAAGCTCAGCCCTTCTTCATGGAGGAAACCAACAGTTTTGGGCAAAGTCATGAAGACGGAACCATAACGCCCCTTTCAGTGAATAATTCTCTGTGGCAAATAAACCCGAGATCTAAAAAAATATCCTTTATAGGGGGATTCCCTCCCCACCACCCAAGGTGCCAGTTGAGTATCAAAGTGAAAACACCCCCAGATTCACTACCGGCCCCCTGATCCCCTTATCGCTCTACCATAACCGTGACCACAACGTCACGCCCTGAAAACCTTACTATGTCGTTAAACACACTTTCTATCAGTCTGGGCTGGAGAAGGAGGTTTGGAGAGTAAGTGTCTTCTGTGTGTTCTATGAAGGTCTAATTACTTTTACATTCTTCTCCTTGGCAGGAAAGGAACTTGGCGCTAAACAGCCTTTTAAACTTTAAATCTACTAACGATATATCATGTCACTTTTCTCAGTGGAAATCTGTGTGTTTGTAGCCCTTGTAACCCACCGATAATATCTGCAGGTTACATGACCCGAAATCCAAGTCGCGTGCGGCTGGGTTAAGATTACGTATTTTAGATCATGTGGATTTCTTGGAATATGTATGATGCAGGATGCAGGGCTATTTCAGCCATTCTCATGAAGGTTGGCCCTGTATCATGCGCAGTTAAAGCAGGCTTACTGAAACCCTTTGGTTTATTCATTATGAAGGACTGAGCTGCTCCTCTCATCAGCAGTCCCTTTAGTGACTCGACACGTGTGTTTACTGCTTTACTTTTGTATGAGGTGGGGAAGCCAACCAGCGCTAAGCCTTCATCATTCATAGTTAGATGAGTAAGTGAGATGGATGTAACGCATGATACGGGGGTTAACGCACATAGAGTGTATTGAAAGCTGGCCTTACATCTTTACTATAATAATAATAATTGACACCCCGCACACTGATTAGTTAAATATGTATGATCTAGGGCTTCCTCATGCATATTTAACATGGCTTTTCTGAATGCTGCTCTTCCATAATAAATCAATAAGTAGAAATGGTTAAACTTACCTGTAAATAATCTTCGAACCCCATAAATTGTTACTCCTGCCATGTGTATGTTTAACACGCATTATCTTTTAAAGGGAACATGGGGGGCTCACTCTTCCTACTCACTCTTTAACTCAGCGGCTTGAAGGTCGTCATCTTATGGCAGACAAAAGAGAGAGTCTTTCCTCGAGGGATACGGGTATTTCAGTTTATTCCGCATCCAACGCGAATCCGGTTTAAAGAGTCTGAATCAAATTCCTCTGCAAGAGATTGAAAACAAATGGTGTCTCATTTAACATGTTTGGGTATAAAACAAACCTTAACATGCAGGGGCTTGCAGAGCCAAGGGATACATTGACACGGACATTACAGCGTCTGAGAATGATGAATGCACCTTAAGGGGAAGCTGCAGCTTCTCCACTTTCACTGGCACCGACAGGCGGTAAGCATATCATGTGGCAGGAGATGCTGAACACATCTGTGGGCTATATGGGGGGCACCACAGAAATGTAAAGGAACCTCTCAGCTCCACCCAATGGCACTGTGATCAGGATGGATTGTTCAAGGCATTGCTTATAGCCGCTGTCTCTCTGCAGAGACACTATTCAACATAAAGGAATCCTCCAGATATCCAGGTATCCCCTGTAATGTGTGCTTCGCAATGTAATATCCTGCAGAATCCCCCTTCCCTTCCTGGATGGGGTCTCTAATGAGTCCTTCTCAAACAGAAATGGAACCACGGAGGGAGGATTGTGCTAAAGTATCTTCAAAAAGTAAGTGGCGGCATTTATTTTTTACCAGCTTCTCAGTGTGTCTTCAGGGGAGTTATATTTAAAAGCTGTTATTCTTGTTATATTATAAGCAGTGTCCCGGCTCCCTGAGCATCCCACTCCAACGCACCGTCTGATTTCTGCGCCTCCGTCTCTCCTGTGGGCTCTTCTTTCTTGAGGAACTTGGTCAGGTCACTGAAGATCAAGTAGAAATCAAAGGAGACGAAGCCGAGGACCCAGAGAACAGAGAAAAAGGATCAGGTAAAACTCTTCAGCAGTTTTAGTCTTTGCTTTAGACTGTGCGGGTTCCCAGTGTTACCTTTTCTTTCTTGCATTTTATGTATAAAGGAAGTGAAGTCACTACGTGGCATGAAGCAAGGAGGAATATCCATACCACGCCAATTTGTTCTTCTATATGACCTCCACTAACCTAGCAATAGGTTCTCGAGTCTCCTAGAAAGTCTTGGGGAGTCGCAACATTCAAGTGGCCAATGGAAGACATATTGATAACCATGTAACTGGCGCTGCGTGACTGAAATGCACGGCACCCATAGTGTAACGAGGCTGGTTGAGTAGATCAGCGGCACACCAAAAGCCCCTGATGGCACAAAAGGGGATCTGCGTCTGGGTTTTGTGGCAGGGGGACAATTATAACTACGGGGGATGCATAGTTTGTAATACATCTATCGGGTATTTTATTTGAAGCCTTTCTTGAGTATGTTGGAACAACTGAAGACTCACAGAAAAGCCTATTAGGTATTTTATAATTAATGAAATTAGTATGTAATATATGTATTTATTATTCCTTAAATTGTAAGGTCCAACCAGGGTGGATGGAAAGAGAAGCTCTGTCATCACAAGCCCAGTGGATTCTTCATCCCTTGGAAGATGTCCTCACACTCGTACCAAGATACAGCTCTATGGGAACCGGCCGAGACGTGCACTGGTAGGTAAAGTGTGTGGTTTTTATTAGTTACTCGTGTTATAAAACGTTACTTGAGAGTGTGCTCTGTGCGTCATGATATATTCATACATGGTAACACCGTACACCAGTGTAGCATATGGACAATCTGGTTCCTTACATCAATACCCACGTCCCATCTTGGTCTTCATTGCAGCTCTTCTCCTATATAAGGCATCATCTTGTAAAGAGTTATACTGCAGTAACAAAAACACACCGGGCTGTCAGGAGAGATTTTCTCTTTCCAAAGTAGATGATCCACCCCTGTTTGACCCTACAATTTAGGGATAGAAACTATTTAAATACCTAATGGACTATTCTTAGAGTCCTCGGTTGTCCTTAGGGTTAAAAACTCAAAATACTCAAATTACCTGAACTCCTTTCAGTGGCTGCCTAGACCTTAAGACTGATAGGAAGGGGAGGTTGGCATCCTCATTCCCCCTGTCTCATTTTTTACACTGTGTCCTCGCTTCTCACCAATTGCCATGTGTGTTGCTGTGATCTACCGGTCTCCTCGCCTACTTCCCAATTCTTGCCGCATAGCTCTCTCACTTCCTTTACTTCACCGTCCCTCCGCTAATCCTTAAATATATTGATTGACAATCCATACTCTCCTCCTTCCTTTGTCTCCCCCACGCACTGTGATGGCCATCAAATTGACCTCAATACCTCAACTCTCCCTTTTCTCTGTCTGACCTCAGTCTGCTAACCTTCAAATACCTCCTACACTTAAACATATGTGACACCCCACAGCTCACTAACACACTTCAGCCACTTCTCTCGTGCATTAGGACCTCCTCCTGTCCTGATGTTACCACAGCCCAGTATAACCATACGCTAGAGTCAGTCCTAGAAATGGTCGCTCCTGTCTCGCTCACCTGAAGACTTTGCACATTACAAACTCCATTCATATACATCGCCAGTGTCCAAGCACGTTTTTAGCCCAATTGAACTGGTGGAAGAGGACAAATTATCTCAACAAGGATCTTTGCTTTCATCAATGTCAGCGGATCACTCTGACCACAGATGCCTCAAAATAGGCTGGGAAGCGCATTTAGGTTACCTCTTTAGGCAGGACAAGTGGTAACTAAAGATCTAACCCAGTCCTCCAAATTATCGAGAACTGAAAGCAGTTTTTCTGGCCCTCAAGTAGTTCAGTCCTTGGCTAAAAGGGAAGGCTGTAAGAATCCAATCCGACAACGCTACCACAGTATCATATATCAACAGACAGGGCTGCACCCGAATTCCATAACTTTGGGCCTTTTCGGAACAAGTCATGGCCTGGGCTCAACAAAACCCAGAGGATTTGTCAGCTACACATTAAAGGGGAAGGGCCAATTGTATTGCAGATGACCTCAGCAGATGCCATTGTTCCTAAGCGCATTGGTCCCTAGACAAAATAACCTTATCCATCCTGGTTCTAAAGTTCGGCCTTCCAGGGATCGACCTCGTGGCAACCAGAGACAACAGCAAACTTCTGGCTTTTAGCCTCTCTGTATTCATGGGTCAACCCTCTGGTGCTGGACAGTATGTCAGTAATATGGAGATTCAGGATGGCTTACATTTTTCCTCTGGTGGCGATGATCCCACGTGTCCTCAAGATTCGAATGGACAAGGCCAGGGTCTTAGCAACTATTCCATATTGGCCAACACAGACTTAGTTATCCGAGCTAAACAATATGGCCTCAATATTTTGGGAGCTGCCAATTTCAGCCTAGCTGGTGGAGAACAGAGACCTTCCTCCAGAAGTCCTTCAGATGGTCGTATTGACGGCCTAGCTTTTGCAAGGATTGTCCTTAGAGGTAATGGATTTTCCCATGACATGACTGATGTCCTCCTTATTCAGTACGAAGATCCACCTAAAAAATGTATTTTCAAGTTTGGAAGTAATTCCTCTCCTGGTGATACAAGGGTTTTTGATTTCCTTTTTCCATCCTCGTGTTTTTAGGAAGGCGGATTGTCAGCAGGTTTTAATGTCTCAACCATAAAAGGGCAAGTATCGTCCTCCAGTCTTTTTCGCCTTTAGGATTTGGCCTTGTATGTTCTGATCAGGCATTTCTTTAAGGCGGCAACTCCCCAGACGGCCTCATTTTCCTTCCTGGGATTTGACCTTGGTTCTACTGGCTCTCTATTCTGTACCCTTTGAACCTCTGGAAGGAGTCTCAAGTTTTTATCACTGAAGATGACATTGTTGGTGGCTATTAGTTACCCAGTTGCCTTGCTGAAGTACTAACTCAGGTATTTCCGGAGGAGACAATGGCACAGATGGGATGTCCGAAGAGCTCTAAAAATGTATACAGATCACTTTGCTGCTTTCCACAATACAGATCAATTATTTGTGAGTTTTTCTGGTAGATCCTCATATCAAAAGAAAGCAAGAAAACCTATATTCCACATGTGAAATCAATAATAATAAAACAGGTATAGTACTTCCCAAATGTGAGCAGCTACCAACGACACTCTTCCTCAAAATCGAACAGCAAACCATGGAGCGCGTATACATAAGGGAAGAAAATAAACACAATAATGGTGCAATATGTTAAAACTAAAAAAGGTTTAATGTGGTGTAAGATCCAATCAATGCATTTCGCCGAGACGCGTTGAGAGACGTACAAGGCAAGAGATATACCGGATTACCTGCTGCTTCAGGACAGTCTATTTAGATATGCTAATGCACACTATTCTTTAGTTGTGCCACGTCCAACTGTAAGTGCACTACGACTCTCTTAGACCATTTCTGCTGAAGATACTGCACCATTCCGGTTCATTTGTTTTTACAGATTTTAGAAGTTATTAAACAGAACATCCTACTGAATCTTTTGATGGGTCCGTTTTATCCAGCCCGCTTGTGAGTGGATCTTACACCACATTAGATCTTCATATCAAGCATGCCATCTCGAGGTGACTTACATAAACTATTCAACTAGCTGACTCAAGCAGCAAGCAAGTCCTCTCATCCCATAGTTCGGCTCACTCCACAAAAGCGTTGTCTGTGTCATGGGTTGAAAAGGCGGCCTCATCTCCTGAAGAAATATATATGTAAGGCAGCTACTCGGTCTTCTTTCGATACATTCTTTTCCCAAAGGAAGAGCGACACACCTACACCCTCTCTTCTAACTCACCTTGCCGACTGTCTTTCATGGATGGTGATGCATTACCTGAAGATCAACATCTATAAGACTGAGTTTATGGTAATCCCACCACTCGCTCTGTCCACAACTCCTGAGCTCTCTTGCTGCGGACCACTCCACTATCCAACCGACAGGCCATGTTTGCTGCCCTGGTGTCACACTTGACTCTGCTCTCTCCCTCATCCCTCACACCCAGTCCCTCACCAAATCCTGCCGCCTTCACCTGAAAAAACAACTATGCCCATCCCTTACACAAGAAACAACCAAAATCCACTCCCTGGATTATTGCAACTCCCTACTAACTGTTTTCCCCTCTCCCGCCTTTCACTGCATCAATCTTTCCCTGTCACCGTTCCTCTGTGCAAATTCGCTCCATTGGCTCCCCATACCCTCCAGAATCAAATTCAAACTTCTGACCCTGACCTGCAGAGCCCGTAACAATTCCACACCCCATTACATCTCTATCCAAATACACCCCTCTTTGTTACTCTCATGAGCTCTCTCTTCTACCATCATTATCTCTTCCCACATCCAGGATTTCCCTTCCAGGTTCTGTCAGATTTTCTCCCTCATTTCAAAATCTCTATGGAAACCTACCTCTTTCGAGAAGCAGCCAACCTTTCCTCTTAACACTCTCAGCCAGCATCCTGTCTAAGCCATCTGAACAACCAACAACCTTCACAGCTCATCCCGGCTCATCCACATCCAAGCAGTTCCTCTCCAACTGTTTTTCCCCCTGAAGCGACTAGATTGTAAAATGAAACAAAAAAAACATAAATAACACACAGTCAATCCATGTGTGTACCAATAATAATACATACAAATTGCATTTTCAAATTGCTTAAAGCATCCAAACATATGAAATAAACAGCATAAGTAGTGTAATAAGTAATTAAATCTTGAAAGTATAAAAGAAAAGACAGCCTCTTAAGGTGAATCTGTATTCTTAGATATGGGATCCCCTGTCACTTCAGGCAGTTTATGTAGAAGACAGGAGGAAGGCCTTCAAACCGATTACTGAACGCGGACGTTCTCTATCAGCCATCAGTTTGAGGCCCAGGAACACTAGGACCCCCGCAGCTGCTGTCAGGAAGATCAGGGTCTTTAGGGTTTTAGACCAGCCCGTTCTTTCTCCCGTTTGCCTACTTTGCCAATGTCCAAATGAACATGTCAAGTTATTGAAGACCTGGCCTTAGAACTATGGCATCTCAATGAAGGGTTCAAAAGCAGCCAGGTGACATATCACATATTTGTAATGACGTTTCATATACATGTCATTCAAATGGGAAATCTGAATGGTAAAGATTTTGCATATCTCAAATATAAAAATCAGAAATATATGAGGTTACAGACAGAGGTGTTACGAAATGTACTAAAACTTTTTGCTATAGAAGCTCCAGCTTTGAAACATAGTTGGTTAAATGTAGACAATACTAAACACGTCCAGTTGTGGACCCAAGTCCCTCTGTCCTTTCCCTCATCTCCTGTTATTTCTAACATTCTACATTAATGATAGTAAGATTGGGAGTTCTCACAACATTCACTCAAATATGTGTTTTAATAATAATTTGTTCCTCTGTATAACCTCCACTAATCTATGAATGGGTTCTCAAATCACCTAGAAAGTCTTGAACAGTCACAACATTCAAACGGCTGAAGGAAGTTATTTAGAAGAACTTATTTTATGTTTTAAACATTTCCGGTGTTGTGTCTTTTGGGGCTGTAGAACTTTCTTAGAGTCTAGGAAGGAGGGAGACATATTTACTTTGGGCAGCAACCCCAGCTGGCTCATTAATAGCAGCTATCCTCGCTCGATCTATTCGGTCAGGATATGTTATTGCATCCTGGTGCTCCGTGACTTAAATGCACGGCATCCATAATGTAACGAGGCCAATTGAGTAGATCAGAGATCTTGTAACCAGTGGCCCACCAAAGGGCGATCTGCGTCTGGGTTTTGTGGCAGGGGGACAATTATAACTAGGGGGGAGCCATAGTTTGTAATACATCTATCGGGTATTTTATTTGAAGCTTATGCATTTTGGTGGCTGTTTGAAAATGTGATGTGATATACAAATAACGCAGATCAGGGACCCATCTTTGAAAGCAGTTCCTTCAGCTGTCTTGAGTATTTTGAAAGCTTTGGTCCAAAAACAACTGAAGACTCACAGAATAGCCTATGACTTATAATTAATATATGTATTTATTCTTATTAAGTTTCTATCTCTCTAGACCAGGCCAGTGGATTCCTCATCCTTTGTATGATGTCCTAATCTCCAAGATAGAGTGTCCGGTTTTTTTTTTTAGTTACTTATATAACTATGTGCCATACACGACGGCGGGGTGGCAGCAGCACAGCAGCTCACATAGAGCTTTAGAGCTGCAGTGAAGACAGTGCTCTACACAAGGTCATATGAGATTGGGGGAGCTGTGCAAGCGTAAGTGTGTGTGTGTTACAATGTATGACTGTATGCGAACGCCATACACTAACACAATATACTGGCTAACACCATATATTAGCACATGGACAATCTAATGCCATACAGTAAAACTCACAAGGAGCACTCTGTGAGCTGCTGCCATTTAATGAGTAAGTAGTGTGTTGTACTACATTAAATAATAAAACAACACTTTGCCTACCGGAACATGTCTCGGTCGGTTCCCACAGAGCTCCGGTATATGACGCTGTATCATGGCACAAGTATTAGAACATCACAGAAGGGATGAAGAATCCACTGGGCTGGTCAGGGGAGATCTTCTCTTTCCATAATGGGTGATCCACCACCGTTCCACCCTACAATTTAGGGATAGAAAAGGTAGAATCCAAACTTTATTAGCATTATAAATCAATACATGATAATAATTGGTGGTATTAGTTTTTAATCCATCTAAATGCCTAATAGGCTATTCTGTGAGTCTACAGTTGTTCTTGGAGTAAAACTCTCAAATTATTCAAGACAGCTGAAGGAGCTGCTGGGGGCCTGATCTGCTTCCTCCTGCCTTATGTGTGATGTTTATGTATTTTATCGCATACTCTTCAAATAAAATATCCAATACATGCTTTACGTAACTGCCCCTGTTAATGAAGGCCAATTCCGAGTGATGTAGGCCCCTGGCCTAGGGTGGTGGAAGCTTCCCCATAAAACATGTCCTTTACCAACGAGCTTTAAGAAATAGAACACTTCTGTCTATGACCTCCTCTGATGTGGCATTTTTATTATTTCTTGTATATTAAACATCTCCCCCCTGGCTGGTGTAGAAGCCCTCATTGCGATGTCATCGTTAAGATATATAAAGCCAGGTCTTCACCAACTGTACCAATCCCTACTGGAAAGTGGCTAAAGAGGAGAGATAGTAGGAGAGAATGGGCTGGTCTAAAATCCAAAAGACCCTGCTCTTCCTGACAGCAGCTGCGGCGGTGGCTGGATTAGCCGGGGCCCCTCCAGTGGCAGCGGGGCTCCTAGTGTTCGGGGGCCTCAAACTGATGACCCGCATGGCACGTCCACATTTAGTAAAGTAAGTTAAGACTCAAATACAAATTCTGTGTAGGTTCTGCATGTTTTGTGATATTATATATTTAATAATGTCTCTATTTTTTCAGGATTAGTAGCGAATAGAAGAAGACGATCCCCGTAAAGTAGAAGTAGATGCAGAATAATTCTTATCAATAGAACATTTTTAAAAGCTATTTCTTGTCTGGATTTCATTACAAGAATATTTTTGATCTTTACAAAGCAATCTTTACATGTAACAGGTAACCTTGGTAACCGTGAGGAGAAATTTTCTCCCAGCTGCCTCTGTGCAGATATCCATGTGCCTGGCTCAACCAATGACAGGGGTAGGAGGGAACGGTGTGTGACCAGGGGAGGGCTGGCAGCCTACGTCTAAGGGGCAAGTCTAATCAAGTGTCCCGTTGCACCACCGAATCAGCCCACCATCCAAGCCCATCTTTTCCTGATTCTCTAACTCAGATTGATGTGATGGGATTGGGAGTACATCAGTACGCTAAAAAAGAAAGTCATCATACACGTGATGCCTGAAGCCACAATTTACTGCCACTAATCCTTTTTAATAAAATATGCAGACTGAAATAGAGTAAATAACACAAAACCTTTTACTCTCACTGATTTCAGGGCTTAGAACGTTTTGTCCTCTGAAGTGAATACAAATTCAGGAGGGCGTTTTATCTCTGGATAAGTAAAAATCAAATCTGTTCAATTTATTCCTACAAAAAAATAAAGTGCCAGGAAACGGATGACTACCGTATTTGCTCGATTAGAAGACGAGGTTTGTTCAGAGCATATGCTCTGAAAAATACCCCTCGTCTTATATTAGAGGTCTGACTATGAGACTAAGATCCAGATCCCCCGCAGTGCTGCAGGAGACCCGGATCCTCCTGTCTGGTAACCTCAGCTGCTGTCGGCACTTCCACCGGGCTTCTATCACCGAGCCCCAGTGAAAGTGCCGGCAGCAGCGGAGGTTGTTCGTTCATCAAGCGGACGTTTGCCGGCTGGCAGAGAGCATTCCTGCAGCGCTGTAGGGAATTTTCTTCTCCGCCAGCTGGTGAATGCACGCTCGATGAACGCAGACAACCTCCGCTACCGCTTGTACTTCCGCCATAGCTTCTATGACGCAGCACCGGCGTCACATGACCTTCCGGTGCTCGTACAAGTCCCGCTGCCCCCACTAGACACCAGGGAGTCAGAAGCACTGGTAAGTCGTGGGGGGGGGGGTGTATGGGTGGCATAAGGCTTATCTGAAACCAGAGTGCCTGCCTCCCGAAATGCCTTTTAACCCCCTATATGCCAAGGGCATATCATGGGACATAGTGGCATATAGGGGGTTAAAAGGCATTTCGGGAGGTAGAGTGGCAAGCCTGGGGGCAGATTGGCAAATAAAAACACAAAAAATATTTTTCTCAATCATAGCCAAAACTTTTTTCCTATAGGGTCGTCTTATATTCAGGCTTTTTCTTTTTTCCTAAATTAATATTCAGATTTTGGTGAGTCGTCTTATAATCAAGAAAATGTGGTAAATACACACACCACCATGGGTGTAGGAACCCCTAAAAATCTGGGTATAAAATAGGCATTTCTCCCCATCAGATACCTCTTTCCTGACTATCCCCTATCCCACTTTTCTCCCCATCTCTTTTTTTGCAAAGTACAATAATATATAACTTGAAATTCTGGTAAAAACAACGTACGTTTAATACATTAAATATAGGGAAAAAAACAGCTAATCTTTGTAACAAACATTTTTTAAAAAAATTGGACCATAGCCAAGCATTTCATAACATGCAATTACTCCCTCCGCTACCACATCAAAAAAAAAATATATATATTTGCCAAACTGACTGCAGATCAGGGGAAGACTGTAAGAGTCAGTACAGTCTTCTCTCCTTCTGACTGCAACGTGACATTGATAGGTCCTCTCCCCCGTAATCATCCCCAGAGTCCATTTGCCCCCTCATTCACTAAACCACACCTCTCTTTTACCTACTCCCTGCAGTTCAGATATAAATCAAATAAGCAACACATGGAAACAGCACTTGCATGTATAGATCAACTGAATAAGACACAAACCCAGCATATAGATGAACTGGAAAACGCATGTTAACTCAGAATTAAAGGTATAGACAAAACCCCCTAAATTACAGGCATAGATCACAGGTTGCGCACCCCAAAGGCCAGCCCACAGAACCTGACCGGCACCTAGATTACAAAAACAAATTACAGATCAGTGTGAGCCAACTTTGTCCCTAAACAAAGCGCTGTATATTTTAAAACTTTTAACTATTTATTACCGTATTTGCTCGATTATAAGACAAGGTTTTTTCAGAGCAAGTGCTCTGAAAAATACTCAGTCTTATAATCGGTGTCGTCTTATAATCAGACCTCAAATAGGTCTGACTATGAGACTAAGATCCAGATCCCCTGGATCCTCCTGTCTTATGC
>VKOC01032914.1:0-10808 GCA_009364415.1 Spea multiplicata | reverse complement strand
TTAAATGTAACAGCCTACCTGAGTATTGTTGCTGACCATGTCCATCCCTTTATAACCACAGTGTACCCATCTTCTGATGGCTACTTCCAGCAGGATAACGCACCATGTCACGAAGCTCACATTATCGCAAAATGGTTTCCTGAACATAAAAATGAGTTTACTGTACTCCAATCCTCTCCACAGTCACCAGATCTCAATCCAATAGAGCACCTTTGGGATGTGCTGGGACAGGAGATTTGCATCATGGATATGCAGCCGACAAATCTGCAGGACCTCTGTGATACCATCATGTCCATATGGACCAACATCTCTGAGGAATGTTTCCAGCACCTTGTAGAAAGTATGCCATGAAGAATTAAGGCAGTTCTGAAGGCAAAAGGTGGTCCAACATGGAACTAGCAAAGTGTACCTAATAAAGTGGCCAGTGAATGTATGTATGTTTATGTACATATGTCAATATGTATGTGTGTGGGGGCAAAATAGAAGTTAGAAAGAGGATGGAAAACGTTAAAGGCAGACAACTAAGATAAACTAAAAACAAAGGGAAAGAAGATATAAAAAGGTGAGGAAAATAAGTCAGCAAGTGAGGTGCAAAAAAGAGACAGGGCAAAAGGAATAGAATAGAACAGAAGGAAAAAAGACAGCAATAGGCAGAAAAAAGTGGGAAGAAGAGCTTTCAAAAGGCAGGAATCCAGAGAAGGGGTACCTCCTGTATAATTACTCCAGGGCCCAAAGCTCGTTGATCTGGCCTCCTTATATCTAGGCATCTCACCCTCTAGTTTTAGATTATGACATCTTGTTCTAACATTTGTCGTTCTTCTCCCGTTCATTGTTAAATCCCTTTATGTATTTAAATCTTTCTATCATGTGTTTCTAAAATGTGTTTTGACCTCTAGCTCTCTATAGGGTTAACATGCACAGTGACACAGGCTCTTGACTGCAACTCTTATAACTTGCAGTTACTGCCTATGGATTGTTGCTGCCTGACATCTGCTGGGAAGCCATGCATTAGCTACCCTTTTTCTCAATTTATATGGTAATTAAAAAAAGCCTTAAATGTCACACAGTTCAAGAAGATCTCGATAACAAGCTGAACTGAGAATGATTAGTTGGTGGAAAAAATATTATGTAACTTCTAAAAAGCAATTTTGGAGAAACATGTGACAGTAGCCCTTTAAAGTCACAAGATGTGGAAAATCAATATTTATTCTTTTCATCTCACAAAAAATAATCATGGTTCAAGATCTCTAAAACATCCTGTGACTGTGGATAAAAGCAAAATCCTTCATGATGACATCACAAGCCTAGAAATCACCACCTATTATTCACTTGGTCAGTAAGAATGAACAAAGAATGGGTTATAAAAGTATGTCATATCTTGGTATGTATGGTTTTGGTCACTAGCCTTTAAAGCCTACAATTTTCAGGGCTGCTTGTAAGGCAGGGCAGAAGGTGCAGATTCTAAGGTCATAGCCATTCTAAAGGACCCACTGGTCCTTGTGTCTGACTAAGGTGGAACTGAGACCATAGAGTATCATTTGTACAGATCTTCTGCACAACATACACCATTCCCACCAGAGCAACGTGTTGATACATTATGCTATGCTTGATGCTTAATTCAAAGATTGAATTATTCAATTTGTTCATGAGAAGGAGACGTGAGGAGGCTAAGCAGGATTCAGTTGAACTGGTACTAGTGTGTACCATTGCAAATGTTCTGCTCTTGCAATTTCCAACAAAGCAAGGCCACTATTTGTTCGTTTGTAAGAAAGAATGAGAGTCCATTTCACACAATTACATTTTATCCACACCAAAATGCCCACCTGGTGCCTACATTATAGATGATAATGGAAATGACAGACTCTATGCTTGACAAAAGAGTATAACAGATGTAGTCTTGATTTACCATTGTAGTTCCTCTCTCTAAATGAATGACTACCAAAAACTGGTCCTCAATAAATAACACGCTTGACAAGCTATCCATGTACCATAGCACACCTACTCTGGAAGGACACACTTCCATGCCCAAACCCGAGGTTCCAAGCTCCACCGCTAGGAACCTCCCACCGAGCTTACCAAATGCTGTCACCACAGCATTAACTCCCAGATACCTGGCAAGCTTCTGCCAAGAGCCCATCCCTTGACCTTAAATCGGATCGGTTCCCCATCCAGATAAAACACGGCATTTTCAATACCCTAAGCAACAGCCAGATAAAAAAGTCCAAACCAAGATCAGAGAGATGCACTCCATTTCTGATAAAAAAGACCCCTGATCAAACCTTTCCCTGGACATTTCTTTGCCTTCTTGATACCCTGCACCACTCGAAAATGTTTAATTCCCCTAGCTCTGCAACTTAAAAAAAAACCTAGCCTCGCCATACTTGTCCACCAACGATTGAGAGTACCCCCACTTAAAGTCAAAACCATCACAAACCACAGCAATACATTCAAATGGTCTCATTAAACCTGGTTTAAACCTGGTAACATTGCCCTCGCCACCCGAACCCAGTGATGCGCTGACCGCACCACTGCTGTGGACCCTTGACAGAGAGGGTTTCCAATTTGTCCATGGGTAAGTAGCAAGCCCCATCCTCCTACTCGTTCTCCAAACCCAAAAAAACTAAGGCAGATCCTAGGAACCTCATTCTTTCTGCCTCCAGCCGGGCATACCGCAAAGTGTGCAACAGGTGCAAGCTCTGCCCTGTATCCTCATACCCCAGCAAGAAGCTGTTGAGGTGATTTACCAACAATTTACAACCCACCTTACAACCCAGTCCAAGAAAGAACTAAACTTCTCAAAGTAGGTGCATGAAATAAGACATAGGAGAACTCCATCAAGAGGCACACGTCCTTATTAAACACCTCATTGAACCCAACACTTGAAGGCAATCCCTATTGGAAGCAAGTGAAACACAAATTCAATATCTAACTTTGCCATGAGTGCCCAGGGTTTGCATTCCCCACCAAATCCACTGCCCTATGAAAAAGAGGGGTAGGAGACTGAACAAAGATCCCTGTCAATATCAATATATTAGGACAAAGATCATGTTCTGTCACCAAAACCCCTGGAGTGGCTGCCCCTCTAACCCCTCACTACCCTAGTGGAGAGGGAGAAACCCTCCTACCTCCCCACCACCCTGGGTACTAACTAGCAGAATGCTAGCAATCACTTCCTATTGCCACTTTAACTTGCCTGGGCCTCTCTTCAGAGATCCTCTGCTTCTGGTCCTGAGAAGGTCATGGGACAGGCAGACTCCTCTTCCTGCTGGACCTGCTGGAAGGTGCCAGAAAGGCCTCTGGTAAGCGTCTCCTGCTTTTCACCATGCTGTCTCTGCTCCACGTTGATCTCCCTAGACAGCGTGTTGCAGCTCCTCCAGGTGCTTCTTGAATGCTCTAGATCGCATCTGTGATTGGCCTGTTCTCAAATTGCTCTACCCCAGGAACCCATATACATAATTGGTGTAGAACCTGAACAAAAATACAAACTCATTTGGGCGTATATTTCGTCACATTTTGTACAAAGAGACAGAAGGTCCTGACCGATAGTTCAAGATAACATATGTTCCTGCACCCCTTCGAGGCACAAAAGTTACCGCAAAAAGGAGGAAGATCTCACTTTTTTGTCTAGTTCTACTTTCCACCATCCATAAGTTACCTTTTTTTAATTCACAAGAAAATTTCTCTAAAATCAACACCTGTAGCCACTGGAAAACTGTCCTAGAAGAAGACGTTCAGACATAGCTGAAAAACAGTCATGGTTCCTTAGCTCAACATGCTCATGGCTAATACAGAAATGCCAGCACATCTCTAAAAAATTTAGAGTTTTAAAGCTCATGTTGATAAGACAAATAAAATGCAAAGTTCACCAATTATACAAAGAGAGAAGATTTTCCATAATGAATGAGTGCAGATTATGTTTGTTGTATATTTACATGATTTATGTTGCCCTTATAATGTCAAAAAATATGTAGTCCTGCTTTTCTTGTAAAATTCACACTCATTGGAATAAAGTCGACGAGACATATTGCTGCTTTTTTGTCTACTTAAATGTTATAACAAATACACGTTGCTGCTTTCATAATATGTGACATTTTAGAAGATTAATTGCCTGCAGTGCAATTATATTTAAGTACAGTTTCTTAATTCTAAATGTACAGTGCATTAAAGAACTTAGTTGGCATTTCTAGCAATTATGTGGTAAATGGCAGGAAAAGAAAGGAGGAGAGACTCAGAGAGGTTACTAGTTAATGTAAAGAAAGGTGACAGTAGTAGAGCAGTAGGGGCAGTTTGTTTGGGATGCCAAAGAGAGAGCGACAACTAAATTTATTGGAACAATTTATATAACTATTTTATTAAGGTTTATGTGAAAGATTACATTTTCAACAATATATAAAAATGATCTTTGATTCTTTTGTACTGCTTCTACAAATAGTTTCTTTCTCCTTAAGGATAATCAGATTGGTTCATAAAAGCCATGTTTCTGGAATAAATTATAAGGTTGTTTATTCACTAAAATAAGTCCCAACAAGAGAATACCCTACAAACTGACACCAACCCCCCCACACACACTTTCCCCCACATTCTGCATGGCAGGGGGTAAAAAGCTCAGAGGGGTGTAATCATCCTTGTTTAGGGGGATAAGAGTGGGTGCAATTTAGTAAAATACCCTATGGAAGGCATGCACTAATAATAGTCTACGTAGAAAAACGCAGATATGATACAAGGAATGTCACTTTTCATTCTCTACTTATTGTTACATAGCTTTCTCACTGCAAGCATGGTACATTGTCACATAGAAAACAAAACCAAATGTCTCAGAATGGGATAGGAAGGAACCAAATGTCTCAGAATGTGATAGGAAGGTTGGCAGGCTCTTTTATGTTTTGGTGGTGGCGTTGGGGATGCCTAGGACAGTGGCCACTGGAGCTACACTGCTAATGAAGAATAACAAAATGTTTTGTTAAGAGGTAAAACATCCAAAAGGCAAACATTTACACTAAAAATTAAGTTTGTTTACTTTATACATGGCTAATCCAGGTAATACAAATGTAAACCAGATTTCATATATTTTGTGGTTATTATTTTTCTTCCTTTTTTTCTTTTAATTTGAGCAGCAAAACATTAAACGGAATGCACATGTATCGAAGGATTGTAAAACACACCAAACTTGCAATATGGGCAGTATTTTCCGAGATGGAAATAGGACAGTGGAGATCACGTGACTTTTGGTCTATTATACTAATGATGACTTTGATGTGGTTTCTGCGGCTTTATCTGCATTATTGTAGCCAGTGGCTTTTCCTCCAAGCTATTTCCATTCCTGTCGTAAAGTAAGTGTTGTTTGTTTAATTACATTTACCTTCTTTACAATCTGTTGAAAGCTCACTTATTTGTACCTTGCCGGAGCACAGCAACTTTAAAGTAGAACAAAACAATTAACAACAAAATATGCTAGAAATAGGATAGGAAAAGTCTACCTCTGTTATATTATTATAATGCTGCTGTAAATCACAAGGCTAATTTAGTGAAAAAAAGAAAATGTTTTCAATACAGAAAGTTAGAAGAAATTTCAAGTTTGTATATATAAACCAACAATGTATTCAGTGCTGGAAGAATCATTCAAAAGGTCTCATTTGTCAGTGGTACAGCCTTAGGGCAAAAATGGCTTTTTACACGTTTAAAGGCTTAAGAACTACATGACAAAATTCACAATATTTGATTTTTTTTTAGTTTGACAGCATATTTTCTCTAACATAAAAATGCCACAGAATGCATTACATAATGTGAAGAAATTCAGAATTAAAATGGTAATTCTATCAATGATATATATGTTTCATTTAACAACAAAAACAAATGTAGTTAAGTGATTTCATTCAAGATATTAAAAAAGATCATTTTACATCTAATTTTAACTTACAATATTTCATTTTTTATTTAACATCGCTGAGATACACTGATAAACTAAAAATGTGTTCGCCCTGCACTTTATTACAGTAATTATCAATATCATACAAACTAATTAAATAAAATATTTTTTTTCTCTGAAAACAAACAGAAAATCTAAAATATATCATGGAAAAAAATTAAATTGTTATTTCTGTTTTGATTTTCAAAGCATTTGTTTTAATAAACAAAAACACAACTTTAATCCTACTGTATTTGTACATCCCTCATACTATTGAGTTTAGAAGTTTAGCCATACCCATTGCTAACAGGTGTATAACTCAAGCACACAGGCAGCCATCTCCATAGACAAACAATGGCAGTAGAATGGGTCATACTGAAGAGCTTAGTCACTTTAAACATGGCATAAACATAGGATACCACTAGTCAGTTTGTGAATTTTCTGCCCTGCTAGATCTGTCCAGACCACTGTAAGTGCTATTATTGTGAAGTGGAAGTGTCTAGGAGTAACAACAGTTCGGCCATGAAGTGGTAGACCACCCACACTCACAGTGCAGGGCTTCAGAGTGCTGAAGTGCACAAAGCATAAAAAAATGCATGTCCCCTGTAGCATCACTTACTATAGAGTCCCAAATTGCCTCTTGAAGCAACATCAGCACAAGCACTGCATATCAGGAGTTCATGAGATGGGTTTCTATGGCCAAACAGTTTCACACAAGCCAACGATCACTATGCAAAATGCCAGGTGTGCTAAAACAGTGGAGCAGTGAAAACATGTTCTCTGGACTAATGAATCACATTTCATTGTCTTAAAGTCTGATGGACAAATCTGGGTTTGGCAAATGCCAGGAAAGCGCTACCTACCTAGGAGGGGTAATGGTCTTGGGCTACTTTTCATGGTTTGGGCTAGGCTACAGAATGCAAAGTCACACTACAATGCAACTATGCTAGTATGCAACAGTATGCAAAGACAATTGTATGCTTCCAACTTTGTGGCATTAGTTTAGAGAAGACATGTTCCTGTTCCAGCAAGACTGTTACCTTGTGCACAAAAAAATGTCCACAAAACCTTTTGCGAGCCAGCCTTCTCATCCAACATCAAGGTCTGACTTCACAAATGCTCTTTTGACTGAACAAATTCCCACAGACACACTCCAAATATCTCGAGGAAAGCCTTCCCAAAAAAGTGGGGGCTGTTATTTTTTCTTTGTGTGTGGGGGGTTGGGGTTAACAACTCTATATTAATGCCCAAAGGTCCAACAAGCTCATATGTGTGTGATGTGTTATTTAAAATATCTTTTTGTTTTATTCATAGATTTACGTTTTATCCTCATACTGTTGAACTAAACTACCAGAGTTCATTAATGCACATCAAAGAGGAACTTGGTGTGGTGGTGATTGGACCAATTTCGCTGAATGTATCAATGCTCATAATGATTCTTCTAAGATGGAGCTGTCAAATGCTATTTAATTCATCCCCAACTATTTTGTCAAAATCTATTATAGCATGTGGGCTCTGGACAATGTTAGATCCCTTTGCAATACTCATAATGGATGCATTTCTGGGGGTAAGTCACTATGTGTAGCCCGGACAATGAAAAATCATATAAATAAGCACACCTTGTTTTCTACAGTGCACTACTTCTTTCGGTCTGCCTTACCCATAAAGCCTCTTACTGCATTTTAGCTAGCAACATCTAAATGTCCATCAAACCAAATTGGAAATAAAATGATTCCCTAGTTGGTATAAATCTGTCTAGAAGAGATTTTGAGTGGCAAGAAATATAAATTGAGTTCACAATATCTCCCACAAACACTTTTGAAAGATAAGCTTACAATCTTATTTTATTCATTACTTGGAGACAGGTGCCATAAGTGTTAGTTATTTACAATTTACAAAATAAGATTTTATAATCAAATATTTCAACATAGTGCTAATCTCATTTGTATTTTTAAGGGGGACCTATTTACGAAAAGTTTTTCTTGATTACTTGTTTGACAATTTCAACTACGATTGACATTTTTTCGCCAGTATGTTTTTGGGTCTTAAATACAAGTATGATTATGTGTGTACAGTATAGTAAGTGAATTTTTTATTTTGCATTTTGCCCTCTTTTTTTATAGAGACTTTCTTATAGTGCAGAAAAACCTATTGGTGATGCAGCTAAGCTTTACTGGATTTTTTTCCGAACCGAACAATCAGGAACGCCTGGTATATTCATCACTATGTTGGTCTACATAATGATATTCATCATTTCATTTTCTGTACTTTACCTCTATCTTCTCAGGTAAGAGTATGTTGCGTGGAGAAGGCAGCACAGGGGTTTAGTTATATACCTCCCAAGGCTTTACCTTAAAAGTGCACACCACTGAAGGATCGATGTATTTATAATAATACGGAAGGATAATAATATTGATAATATTGATAACAGTGCTCCCGTAAGGGCCACCTGGACACAGCAACATCTGTCTGTTTTGAGCACAGTCACAAGACTGATCCTGCCCCTACTGATCCTACCAGGGCCCCAGACACATACATATTATTTGTACATTATTATTTCTAATTCACCTGCAAACAAAGAAAATCAACAAGGTTACCTGGAGAAAATGCTCCAGGGTTGCAGTGGAAGCTGCTTGAAGCTGTCAATCGCTGACAGGGAAGAGCTCCTATTACAATCAATAGGAGCAAATACATGCACTGGGCTCAGAAACCTTGGAAACCTTGCATGAGCCAGCACTGGACAGAGGTAAGTATGCCTGAATGTACTCTACTGAGGAAAAGATGCATTCGACCAGAAACATACCTTGCATCTAAAATCAAATTAATTGCCATCACTTAATGCTTTAGATACATATTGGGGCATATCAAGTGTTAAAAAAATAACTAATAGCTTCATTCACAAAATTACAAACAATTTTCAACTTGTTGAATGTTATTTTAGTTTTTGTTTTTTAAATTGATATATATGCAAATGTACATGTTATTTTCAGACTACATAACGAAAGCTGGATATTAGATGTGTTCCAACGCATTAGCTGCAATGAAGAGCTATTTTATGTTCCATGTGATCTGGAAATTTCAAATCAAGAGTTGAGCCAGATTGTACAGAAGGCTGAACGGTGGAGAGGAATCAATGGAGAGAGAAGGAAGGTAGGGCATCCACAATTTAAGACTATATTCAGTGGTATAATCAGTACACATTTATAGTGCACAATAATAGATTTGGTTAAATTAGTAATATTCAAAATATTTGTATGTAGAGTCACATTATTTCTGGAAATGTAGCAGACCTGCTTTAAGCACCTAAATAGTCCATAAAGGACTTATACCAGAGTGAATGCTGCCCATCCCCTGTGATCCAAGGTTTAAGGGCATGTTGGCCTTACAAAAATGTCAAAACCTGGAGAGACATGCTTGTACATAGGGTGTGTGAGATACAGCACAAATAGGGCATGTTAAGCAAAGGAAGTGGTATATATATCTACTCGAGAATATTAGACTATTTTATATGTGGTCAAGATGAACCAATTACTCTCACATATCTTCAAAAAATGTAATTGAAAGCAGACATGTAACTGCAAAAACATTTATATGTTATTACATTTATATGTTACTTTTATAATTGGATATTAGGTTATAGTGTGGGGTTGGGAGGTCTGAACACCGCTTTCCTGCCACCATTGAGAAAGAGGAAAGTAACCTGGAGACTTCTCAGGAGTTTGAGCAATAAGAAGAACAGTCAGTGCACAGATCTCTATTTCTTGAATTTTGAGGGCTGCTTAAAAAATATTGTCATAGACACACAGCAATGCATCTAGACACACATCCAGTTGGCCCACAATTATAAACAGTAACAATGGTCAACATTCCCTAATACAGTCATAGGTATGTTGCATATGGATTATACACTGTAACACAATGTGAAAGTGTATCATTTATTCATGAAACACTCATTATCTATCAAAATACACCGATTGAATTAACAACATTTAAAAAGTTTTACAGTTAAACTGTCAAGGAAGCTAGTGTTAGCGTAGATAAGCATGGGCTGCCTTTATATAGTGAAATACACAGAGCAAAGTAATTTTATCAGTGGTTCATCAGGAGGTACACTGACATGTGTTAAATAGTAATGGCACTTGATTGCCCTCAAGATGTTTTCACTACAGAAGTCTTCAAATGCTGCATTAGAGTTTGTTCAGTAAAATAGCTTTTCTTTTCCCATCTAGATAATTTGTATCCACAGGCAAACATTTGAAAACCTAGGGTAGTCTAGTCTGTAACAGTTCATTCTTGTAAATCTGTCATCAGTGAAATGTTACAGATTTGTCCACTAATGAAAAGCAAGGGGTTTTGCTTCTTTTGAATCTCTAATTAATTTGTTCACTGACACTTATTTTGTTAAGACAGGTTTTGTCCGCGTGCTGCAGATTCCCTTTGAACATTACAAAGGTTGCTTATTTTACATCTACTATATAAAGCAGTGTGACACCTATAATTAAAATAAAACACACAATTATGAAGTATTGAAAATATCTAAAAATTGCAACAATGTGACTATAAACATTTCTGCAATCCTTACCAGCATATGTGAGAGCAGGAGAAAACTATCCAACATGAAGGAAAATGTCAATCATGTATTGTATTAATCAGGGCAGAACTATAAACCACGGGGCCCTGGTGCGCAAAATGCCCTGTGGCCCCCAGCTTCAACAGCTAGTCTGTGCCATCATTGCCCCCACACAACTGGTCGGTGCCTTCGTTGCCCTTTTCCCCCCTTCCAGCATACGGCATATGTAAACACACACAAATTACAAACTTATACATCCACAAGTATACATCCATGCTCACACACAGACACAAGTACACATCCATGCTCACACATAGACACAAGTATACATCC
>VKOC01032912.1:0-12415 GCA_009364415.1 Spea multiplicata | reverse complement strand
TGGTATCTTGTGTGCCCCCCCTACATATTGTTTCTAGAGTCGCCACTGCTTGTGTAACCTGTTGATGGCTACTATGTGATGCACATATAGTAAGAATGTGGTTTATTTTGGTAGAATTAAATATTCAGTTTGCTATCCCTCAGTAGCAACATAGGTACAGTAGATATAACATTACATTTATTTATATAGCACCAGCAGATTCTGTAGCGCTGTTACAATAAGTGGAATCATTTAAAGTCACACACAATAACAAAAGTAGAAGAGGGCTCTGCTCTTTGTAAGCTTACAATCTAATTGGTATGTCCTAAACTAATGTTCCCCTTTCCCAACTGTATTGTAGCTGCTACTTTGGACTGCTACTTTTCTGACAGCTGCTGGACAATCTGTATGTGTGGTTCCCATTATCAGCCTTGCATGTAGTATGTACATTGCCTGGTGGAGGGTCTGGGTAGCTTGGTGCATTCCACATTGCACCCACCAGGTCTGTATCTATACCCCATTATGTACACAGTGCTGTCATTGGTACAGTGTGGTGTCACCTTGATAATGCAAAGCTACACTAGTTTTTTTGTGGCATCTTTATTCTGCCTGTATTTGGTTGCTCCTATTCTACACGGATGCTTCAGAGTTATTCCTAGCCTGTTTTTGTACCTTTTTGGCTTCTTTCTGATTGCTCATGTCATGTTTCTAAGTGTTTTTTGCTTAGCTGTTCCCTGTTATGCACTTTTGGATTTCCTCTTTTGCCTGAAGCCTCTGGATAAACTTCTGGACACTTTAATTTATTTATTTTTCAAGTTTCTGTAAACAGGGGAGGGCTAGCACCCTAAGGCCTGGGGGCAAGTCTAGTCAAGTAGTCCATTGTGCCACCAAATCAGCCCAGAATCCATGCCCATCTTTTCTTTATTTTCTAACAATTATTGATATATTGTGATGGGATTGGGAGTACATTAGTACACTAAAAAAGTCATCATACAGGCAAAGCCTGAAGCCACACTTTATTGCCACTAAATAAGACAAAACCTTTACTTTTAATCTCACTGATTTCTGGGCCTAAAAAGTTGTCCTCTGCAAAGTGACTACAAATTCAGGAGGGAGTTTTATCTTTGGATAAGTAAAAATTACATAGTTCTATTTATTCCTACAGTAAGTAAAGTGTTTGAAAACTGACACACAAACACACACACCAAGACAGGCTCTGCCACACTGACACCCAAACACCAGGGCAGGTTCTGTCACACCAACACACAAATGCACACACCAGGACAAGCTCTGCCACACCGACAGCCAGAAACACATACCAGGACAGGCTCTGCTATACCAACACCCAAATACACTCGCACCAGGACAAGATGGTCTTTCTTTAGATACCATTTTGATCATATCATTTAATGTACTATAAAAAAGTGATAAAATATGGTGAAAATTAAAAAAAATGACATTTTCTGACTTATATCTGAAAAATCCTTTACTCATCTACAAAAGCGAATGAAACTTATGTGTTGTTGCAAGTTATAGGGCAATAAGTACAAGTAGCTTGCTATTTCAAAACCATGTTTTTGAAAACTGCTCATTCTGACCCATGTCCTATTTGTGACACTAGCTCTACTACCAGCTTTTGTCAAACTTTGTGGTAGTCATTTTTTTTTTTCTGTTTTTCCCCCACACATTATTTATATCATGTATGAATTAATAGCTCCAGGTATACTGTATGTTACTGTCAAATAACACCCCAATAAATGTTCAGCAACATCTCTTGATACAATGATACCATTTCTGAAAAGTAGACACCCCATGGGTATTCCAAATGCCAGTATTTTAACTTTTCCATGCCAGTATTTTTGTGAAAATATAGTGCTAATTTTAGGATTTGCTCACAAAAATATACCTTTACTAATATATTTGACTTTTTACATTTTGTTAGTAGGCGTATTTATTTTAGGCTCATGGTGACATCACTGGGAATAATTTTTACATGTTAGTACATTTCTTTAAACTATGCTCCATCTGACTCTGGATGAATGCCGTACCTCAGAGTTCTTAGGAGGGTCTGAAGTTCCTTTTTAGGAACTTGTTTCTGTTTTCCCTGGAGTGGTCACCGTTCGTCCTGGGGTGGATTTTTGGTGTCTCTTTTCGGCTGCTGGGGATTTCCACAAAACCGATAAAGTTTAGGGGGTGATCCTAACTCCTTTTAAATCACATATTTAATCAGATGGGCCCCTGCTGCAGTTGTTGGTGTTGCTGGCATCGAGGCATTACAGTAACACAATTTGGGAAAGTTATCAATATTTGGTGTGATCACCCTTTGCCTTCAAAACAGCATCAATTCTTCTAGGTACACTTGCATACAGGTTTCTAAGGAATTTGGCAGGTAGATTGTTCCAAACACATTTCTTCTACAGTTATTTGTGTTAAAGTAATGATTGTGTTTCAACCTACATACTACATAGATGATCATTAGCACCTGTTTGGTGTACGTGTTTAATCATCAACCTTAATATGTGCCTACAAAATATATATAAATGTGTTCCTAGATAAGGTCCAACCAGTTTATAATACTTTCCCTTATATCTACAGTAACTACAAAAGTTGTTCTGATCTCCTACGTGGAAAACCTCTGATGCTCAAATGACTAAGGGGACCCAGGGTCACCACTTTTCACCAGTTGCCTGCGTAGCACGTAGCCGGGCATATCAAACCAGTGGCCATGCAATGCAGCCCAAATCTGTCACTGGAGTGACTGATCAGGTGAGTCTGAGACATTGTTGGCCAGCGGCCCACTTGGCTAAATGCCTGGTGTACCAGATGGCCAGTCCGGACCTCCACGTTGACCATAACCTGTTTTTGCAGATACATAATTTATCATGAGGTAGAAATTCAAAGCAAAATTGTTATTTTTTTTATACTTTAGTTCTAATAAACATTTATATAAAAAATATTATAAAGTATGGTTATAAACAAAGCCATCAATATGCATGGTAAAAATGACAAAATAAACGGTCCTTGGGTTTCATATATATTATAAAAATACCTGCATTGCACTATGGGGAGCAATCCGTACTTTATTTTTGATTCATAATTAGTTAAACTAGAATCCTCTTTTATAAATCCTGCATGCCTCTGCATATATCTGTAATTCTCATATATATATATGCTGGTAACTATTTTTGGAATCTATATATATATATTACATCATTAAGGGGCTATTATGATATGAGGTTTGTAGAATTAATCATTATTCAATCCATGAACGACATTATGCACAAACTTTCCCTGTGAGACCATTTGCGAGAGTCTCAGCCTCGCCGCCACAGGATGGAGTTACACGAACGCCTCAGACATCCCCGCCAGCAGCATTTAATTCCCCAAGTCTCTCCTTCTTCCTCCTGAGTCTCTATGGTACACGGCCGCTGTATTGACTAAAAACAATAGGAGGGGCTCCTCCGCTGCCTCTTATTCCCCTCCTGGACTCTATGGTTATAGCAGATGCTCCAGCCAGAGGTGCATTGACTGCTTCTCAGCAAAGAGCAGCTGGGAGGCTGCGGCACCAGTAACCGCTATGCGTGTCCTGTGAATGCATGCAGGTAATAAGGGTGCGAAGGGGGGTGCTGCAACTTTCTGCAGCTTTCAGTCTCCCTGCACCACCGGTAGTGCAATTCATGGGTTAATGGGCACTCTTTCATTCCGCAGCCGGCTTTATAGCTAGGAAGATGCTGCGCTTTGTGTGCTTAGCAGCAGGGGACCGTGCAGTGTATTTACTCGCAGCTTTATGGCGCTGGATGGGTTTGTTACCTTGGAGATGGGGTAAATGTACACATTAGGCATTGGGACCGTGTGACACTGGCACATGCCCAGAGCGCATATGAAGAATAGGTGTGTGTATAGCCGGACATAGTGATACATACAAATACATTGTATTTTACTGTAGCTACGGATGTATCTCTTTAATATGTAAATGTACGTGATATATGCAGACCTATGCATGTATTTTGTGTGTTATATGTCTTAATGTTTATGTGTACATGTCAATATTTGTAAGTGCATTTTGCATGCATGCTTACACACATCTAGCTGTCTATCAACTGTGTGTCTGCCATGGCACATCAAACACAAGAAAAGAAAGTTAGCTGTTAGGATTGCCTTTTCCTCCTGTGATGGAATAAAGAAAATAATTGCGTGCTTTAAATTTCAAAATACTGAGGTCATGTTATGTATCTTGTATATGATCTTGCATTATAGCAGAATAGGATGCGCTATTGCTTCTGTTTGGTTGGGTTGGGGGAAATAAGCGTGGGTTTTTTTTATACTATAAGAATCTAGCTAGAGCCTAGTGATGTTCTTCACCCGTACTATGCTTACACGCAATACTTTTACCGGAAACTCTTCTTTGTGGTGTTAATGCTTGTTGAATTGGTAAATTATTATTATTTATTGTTTTATATAGCGGCATTATATTCCATAGCACTGTACAATAGAATTTATGCTTACATGTGCACATGAATTACCGTATTTATCGGCGTATAACACGCACTTTTATAACTAAAATAAGAAGAGGAAATCCTACCTGCGTGTCATACGCAGATAAATCCTACAGCTGCATGATTTGCAGCCGCATCTCCCTCACTTCCGGTCCGGACAGGGGTGCGTGTTATACGCCGGTGCGTGGTATGCGCCGATAAATACGGTATGTGCTGACTCCGAAGAAGTGTGCCCCATTAAGCAAACCAGATATGTTTTTAGGGTTTTCTGATCACGCCACTCTTCTATCTATGCGTAACCAATTATTTAATATAACATATTAATCCTACTTTTGCGTATCCTCTGCCCAATTCCAGATGTGCCTTGTATGTCTTATTTATTGGGCAATGGTGGAGTTGTACCAGCTAGTTATAAGCTTGAGCAGGGCCTCCCTTAACTTTTGTTTCAGTAAGTCCAGATTGTTATGTGATGCTCTACTTGTTGACTTGTTTACTCATTGTGCAGCTCTGCAGAACACTATATAATACATTTTTTCTGAAATGAAAATCATTTCGTGGACCATCACTGTCTGTTCCTCACCTATGTTGTGCAGTGGTCTCCACACCACTCATCACACCTAGGCAGATGATGAAGGTCTCTCATCCTACTCATTCCCCCTTGTTTATGTGCAGTTTAGAACCCTCTGAATCTCTAGCAACATAATCCTGAAAAGTTGTTCATTTGAATAATAAAATAACATGTCTACTTTCTTAAAAACATTCAATCCTTTTCCTTCCATCTTTCTGATTGATCAATAGTCATTGATTAACCCCCCCCCAAAAAAACAAAACAAAATACAAACCAGTCTATCATGATGAGAATCACGCCATGCTTTGAAAAGGTATGTTTTAGGTGCTGGCCACATAGATGTTGGTTATCACAAGTATTGTGAAACGTGCTCATCCATTTACCCATATAAAAAAACAAACATAATAGAAATATTCTTGCTGTATGTAGTAACCCAGACTTTTATTAAGCAACTAATGCTCTTTAAATATTTTAGATTTTTCCCTACACGGCTGCTTACTTTTTAGTTTCCTCTAATCTACCTAATGGATGTAAATCTAGAAGGAATTCAATAGACTAATTTATTTTAAACCTATTTCTGATGTAACGTGTTGTTCCCCATCCATCATCTTGGAATGGGGAGGCTTCAGTGCTGGAGGTATTACATATAACATAAGTGCTTTGTGTTGCTCATATATTATTGCTACCAATTGGTAAGAGTATGCAGCTAGTATCTTCATAGCATTTGCAGATGACTTTTTCTTTGGTGTAGTAAATAAACATGTCTAATTGTGTTTACTGAATAAATTAAGAAATATACCAGTAATAAACCTGAAAGCGAATGTAGCCCAATAAAGGATTCTCAATAAGAATGCACGTTAAAGTAGTTTGTAAGTACTTTAACATACATTCATGGAACTTCCAAAAAACAATAAAATGAAATGACTTAGAAGGGGAGCTGCAGCTTCTCCCAAAGTTATGATCTAATGTTTTATGTCACTGGTTGGCTGCTTGAACCCAGATCAAGGGGCAAGTGCCTATATGGGGATTCTGTAGAATACCTCCATGCAGTTGCAAATAGGACATCATGTAAATTTTATAGGGACAGCTCAGATGTCATATGCATTTTTTACAAAGATTGTTGCAAAGGGCATGTATTGAAATATTTCCCTGCTGGAAAAAGACCTTGAAGCAGAAGCTTCTATGATTTAATGGAACAGCCCCTGTATACAATCCAAGGACAATGATCTATATAAGCAAATAAAAAAAAGAACAAAAACAGGAAATCAGGCCAAAGGAGATCAGAATCACAAAGAACACAAAGTGCAAGGAGAGAGCTCATCTACTGAGGCTTTTGTAAAGGCTTTAGAAAAGGCAAATATGACTAGCTGTGGAATTTCATTTATTTAGTGAAATTGATGTTATTATATAGGTATAGATTTCAGCATATTGCTAGAAAATGAGCCCGGGCTTAAGCCAAATGCCTGACTGAGTGAAATGGAAGGAGTGTGAGAAGGCTTCAAAACCACCCTTTAAGTAATTTTATTTTGTTTATATGGAAGTGAATGAGAGCTTCCTGCATTTAGTAAGTGAGTCTAATCCAGTTTTCCAAACCCAATGAGCTCATGTCACTCCAATATGATAGCATTAGCTTCTACCAGGTCCACTTTGCTGTACATCTGGTGATTCTGGGTGTCCACTTGGGCAGTGTGGTATGATCCATCCAAAGGGCATATTGTAAACCTCTGTGACCTTGCTTCTTCCCAGAAGTAGAGTTGGGTGTAAGTCGGAAAATAAAATACCGTATTTGCTCGATTATAAGATGACCCTGATTAACCCCCAAAATCCAAATATTAATTTAGGAATAAAGAAAAAGGCCTGAATATAAGACTACCCCTATAAGAAAAAAGTTTTACTAGTAAACAGTCACTTGTAAACTATTTTTCATATTTAATAAAAACTATGATTGCGAAAAATGCATTTTTGTTTTTATTTCCTTTTATTTGCCAACCTGCCCCAGTTATGCACATCTGCCCAGATATGCCTTATATCCTCTTATATGCAACTCTGCCCCCCAGAAATGCCGTATGTACCCCCTTATATGTCAGTCTGCCTCTCAGAAACGCCTTATACCCCCTATATGCCACTCTGCCGCCAGATATGCCTCTCAACCCCCTATTTGCCACTTTGTCCACACAGAGTTGTTGTCACGATCAGGGTACAGGTTCTGGATCCGCGCTGCAGAATCAGCGCCCTCTGGGGGAGAGAGTATATACTGCCACCAGGGCACAGGAGATGCAGATCGTTCACCACCAAGAATAACGAGAAGGTGAAACTCAGGAACAGAAAATAAAAAATAAATGGTATCCGAAGGGTCAGGCAATAGAGTAGTCGAGGTCACAAGCAAAGGTCAGGGCAGGCAGCAAAACAACGGAGGTCAGGTTCAAGCTGGAGTCAATACCAGAGAGATAAATCAGGATTCAAACGCTAGTGTAGGCAAAAAGGCACTAACACAGGCAAGGGTGTAGTGCCAAATGAGGGTTTAAATATCCAACCAACAATACGGATCCTCCTACCCTCCTAATTAGGGGGAGGAGGAAAAATAATAAATGTCGCTTTAAGAGCGACATGAATATTCATCAGTTTAGCCGTTCGCGCACTCTCTCTCATGCACGCCCTTAATGTCTCCCTACCTTCGCCGGCATCCGCTTCTGTGTCTCCTTTTCCACAGCTTTGCTTCTTCTCTTGCTTCCGTTTGTTCTTTTTTTCCATTCGTCCACTTGGTCCGCTTGGTATCGGCTATGGTATTTAGGTACTTCCGCAAAAAGGCCAGCGCCTTAACGGTACCGCTATGGGGACAGACTCTCCCTTTTCCTACAATTGGGGAGAGCGTGTGTGCGGAGGAAGTACCTGGATAATGGAGCTGATACCTGGAAGAAGTGGACAAAGAAAGAAAACAGAAGAAGAGGCAAGTGAAGAAGCTGATCCATGGAAAAGGAGACATGGACAAGGAAGCGGACGGAAGATGAGTTAGGGAGACATTGACAGGGAGCGTGGGAGAGATTGTGAATCAGTGAGAGTTTGACAGCAACAAAACCAAAATTAGTGGTTTTGATCCCCCCAATAGAATTGTCTTATATTCAGGCTTTTTCTTGTTTTCTTTCCTTAACATCTAAAGCTTGGGGAGTTATGCTGTAATCAGTATAATACCTTTTATTACCAAATAATAGTGGCACTCTTGTAGCAGTAGTTAGGGCTTCAGGATATAAAAGAGATTGTATAACTAAAATGAACAGAGGGGTGGGTAGGTGGGTTGGCTTCAGATGGTTAATAGCAGAGGGTGTTACAGGAAAATGTATTATACATTTGTGTTTATTCCATACGGTAAGACACAGCAGAAAGATTTGGGAATACATTTTTTAAACAGTGATACAGAGGGGAAAAATGAATCAGCCAACACGATAAACCAGTTTTCGATACATTGCAAAACACAGCTTTCTGTTAAACTGAAAAGGATGGCAAAAATAGTATGTTGTCTTTGTTATTATCCTTCCTCTACTGGATATCTGGGGGAAAAAACAGTTATGAAAGCATTTGTCATGTTTTAGTGCTGTTGCTCCTCTTGTAGAATAGATTTGGGTCAGGTTAAGTGTATTATTTTCATTCAGAATTTCTTTGTGCATTTGTTTTCCAAATGCATCAAATTGAATTCATGACAGATCTCTGGCTGTGTTTATATGGTGGCGCATTGTCAAATCTAGACTTAAATAGTCCCATCTTGGTTTGACTATATTGTGTTTAATTGAAAACTCTGATTAAAACAGCTAATTGCTTCTGACAAATAAGCTGCTCAATATGGGTAATAATTCCATGAGCCGTTTGAAGAAGGTTTTTCTATAGGTATGCATGTCCATGAAGTATCTTCTGTATGCATTTTTACAAACAGGTGCTGTTATAGGTATGGATGAATATACAGTTGTGCTCAAAAGTTTGCAAACCCTGGCAAAATTGTGTGTGATATGTTGGGATTGATTTTGAAAATATGACTGATCATGGAAAAACTGTTTTTTTATTTAGTGATCATATGAATCCATTTATCATCACTTAGTTGTTTGGCTCCTTTTTAAATCATAATGATAACAAATATCACCGAAATGGCCCTAATCAAAAGTTTACAAACTTGAATGTTTGGCCTTGTTACACACACAGTGACACACACACAGTTAAAATGGCAATTAAAGGTTAATTTCTCATACATGTGGCTTTTTAAATTGCAATTAGTGTCTGTGTATAAATAGTCAATGAGTTTGTTAGCTATTACATGGATGCATTGAGCATGCTAGATACAGAGCCAAGAGGAGCAGAATAGAACTGTCAAAAAACCTGCGTAAGAAGGTAATGGAACTTTATAAAGATTGAAGGGGATATAAAAAGATATCCAAAGCCTTGAAAATGCCAGTCAGTAGTGTTCAATCACTTATAAAGAAGTGGAAAATTTTGGGATCTTTTGATAGCAAGCTAAGGTCAGGAAGACCAAGAAAGATTTCAGCCACAACTGCCAGAAGAATTGTTCTGGATACAAAGAAAATCTCACAGGTAACTTCAGGATAAATACAGACATCTCTGGAAAAAAGACGTTGTGCTTGTTTCAATATAGCAAAAATAACTCTGTCCCCACTGTTAAGCAAGCGTGGTGGTGGCTCATGTTTTGGGTGGAATCTTGTGCAAATTGATGGCATGATTAACGCAGTATGTTATCAGAAAATACTGGCAGGCAATTTGCATTCTTCCGCACGAACGTTGCTCATGGGATGCACTGGGACTTTCCAGCATGACAATGATCCTAAGCGCAAGGCCCTCCAGTAGTTACAGCAGAAAAAGGTGAAGGTTCTGGAGTGGCCATCACATTGTCCTGACCCTAATATCATAGATCCACTCTGGGGAGATCTGAAACGTGTGGTTCATGCAAGACGACCAAAGACTTTGCATGACCTGGAGGCATTTTACCATGACGAATGGGCAGCCCTACCACCTGCAAGAATTTGGAGCCTCATAGACGACTATTACGAAAGACTGCATGCTGTCATTGATGCTAAAGGGGGGTACATTAATTACCAATTCTCCAAGGGTATACAAACTTTTGATCACAACTTTTTGTCAGGATGTACAATTTTTATTAAAGGGGTTTGCTTAATATTCAGAGAGTTTTCACTAATATTAAAGCATATAGTAAATGGTTAATAGATGTTGAAATTGCTGTACATAACTGCTGCTTTTAGTCTAACCACTTTAATGGATTGCATCCATTTAACATGCTTCATTGTGTTGTGTTCATAAAGGGAAATTGAATTGACCGTTCTTGTGTTCTTCCCACATTCTTGTGTTCTTCCTTAATTTACTGTTCTAACATAAAACTGCTTACTTAACCCTTAAGCTCGCAGATACTCGCTAAGCTGAGATGCCAGTAAGGTTGTAGGGGTAACACGAATGACAACTGAAAACCACTTGAAAACATCTAACTAAGCCAACTTGCACAACAAAAGATATGAGTTGAGTTGATTGCTCTCTCTTTGGGGATTGTGTGCCCATGAATTTTGAACTTGCAGGCAACTGTTGTTATTTAGTATGTCGGTCATGTGAGTGGTCAGTAGTTGAATTGATCGTCTGTTCTGTCAATCCATTTGAGTTTAATGGAGTTCTTGGAAAAGTTCCTTCTTTGAAGGAATTGAGCTGATCTTGTCACATTGGAGCCCTTTTCATCTCTGCTAAATTTACTGTTTTTTGTACTTCTCTTAGTAAATCTAGAAGAGTTGGCAGTTAAGTTACCTTAAATTCTGAGGTAATTTGTAATAAAGAATTTGTACCAATTTGGTAGGAATTGGTATTTTACGGAATTTATAAAAGCCACTTTCTATTTCTTGTTTTTTTGGCATACATCGCTCGTTAGCAGTACAGACAGCAAATGTAAGTACAATTATCTACAGTATAAGTAGTTTTTGCGATCTCCCTGCTCAGTTCATATCCATCACAGATCTTGGCAGTTGTCCAAATGGTAATTCTTGGTGATATTGAGAGGGCATTTAACATTATATCTTTTGGCATAATGCGACCCTTGATACTGGGCCCTTAACGCAACTAGAATACTTAAAAGGACCAACATGCATCTGTGCAAAAAACATTATATTAAAGACCAGAACTGTTTAACCCCTCCACGTAGATGTAGGGGATATGTCACAAACAAAATGATCCTTGAGGATCAAAGAAGGTATATACCCTAAGTTATGAGTGCATGGCCCCGAGCTGTCTGATTGAATGTGACACCACCACCCTAATTAAGTCTATACATTTGACAGGTATTTAATCATCAGTAACCTTGCAGGTCAATGCACCTGATATACAATGGAAATAATATGCTATGTCACGTGTACGTAAATGGAATAAAAATAGTGAAAAAGGTGAAAAATAATAATAATATACTTCCCTAATGACTGCAGCAGCCCAAAAAAGCACTCTTCCTTAGGGTGCGGATATGGAGATATACAGATGATTGGGGCGCAGGTACAAACGGAAAAAATGCTTCAGGCCTCTCAAGTGTTGGTAAAAGTGAAATCTTTAATTGATCTTCATATAAGATCTAGAAAATAAAACTGAACATAGTGCAGTATCTTAGTAAAACAAAATTACTTCTTTAGATTGCACTCACAGTTCATCCATGCACGGAGTGCATTAAAACGAATGAAGTCCACCAGGGGGGGGGAAGGGGGAATCCCGTGTGGTCTTTTCCTCGTAGATAAAAAATGATGAATAATGAATCCGCTGTAGGGGTTCCGTGTAGTTCCGTGTAGTCCTTCTGACGCGTTTCGCCGTATGGCTTCTTCAAGAGAAGGATTTCCTGTTCGGTATTCGGTGTCGCCGTTCTTTTTATCTGTGTGTTCCGTCGCCTCTTCTGACGTGCGCTCTGACGTTTTTGATGTAGAGACATTCGGGCGCATTCGGCTTTTTCGGCTTTTTCCGTCAGTTATTTGAGTTCCGATTTTTCCGCATCGAAACCGAACAGCCGAACGGGACGTGGATATGAGACTTGCCGTGATCTGCTGTGCATTTCACTCAGCGTGAGTAGAGCAAGAAAAGAAAAGAAAGCTGTCTTATATCGTATTGGATTGTCACGATGTTGGAAAACTGACAGACTATTAAACCAACTCGAATCTGTTAATAAAAAATGTCGTGATTCTTCTATTTGTGGCGAAACGCGTCAGAAGGACTACACGGAACTACACGGAACCCCTACAGCGGATTCATTATTCATCATTTTTTATCTACGAGGAAAAGACCACACGGGATTCCCCCCCCCCCTGGTGGACTTCATTCGTTTTAATGCACTCCGTGCATGGAT
>VKOC01032911.1:0-10129 GCA_009364415.1 Spea multiplicata | reverse complement strand
TTTTTTTTTTTTTTTTCTCTCCCGGCGATATTAATTAATGTTAACCTCCCTCTCCTTACTCTATTAAGCTCCTGTGGTGGTGACTACAGGTTTATTAGGGTTAGCCATATCAGTTTTTTCTGGGGACAACCCTGATGGAGTGTTTAATTGATTGCATGATGAGTGTGAAAGAAGTTTATGGGAGATTCAATTTAACTAGGGCTATATATCTTGATTATGTCTCTTAAATTGCTTACATTAAACGTACAGGGCTTAAATTCCCCACAGAAGAGAGGGCACCTATATAAAATGTTACAGGATAACAATATAGACATTGCTTATATACAGGAAACGCATTGGATTGAGAAAAGCAGCTCTTTATGGAAATTTAAAAATTATCCATATATATATTTGGCTAATATGCAAGGTCTGAAAAAAAAGAGAGGGGTAGCAATAATTTTTTCGAATAAATTGAAAGTTGAACTTATACATGTAGAAGCAGATATTAATGGTCGCTTTCTTATTATGGTTGTGAAAATTAATGATATATCATACACCTTAGTCAATGTTTATGCACCCAATGGGGCCTCATCTAGTTTCTTTGATTCTTTAATAACAAAAATAGATACATTTCAAATAGGTAACCTACTTATGGGAGGGGATTTTAATGTGGTTCAGAACCCTAAGATTGACCGTAGTTATTCCGAGAAAGCTCGATCTGGTTATTATCAAGGGTTCCAAGACTTTCTGTTAAAGAACTCACTTTACGACTGTTGGAGAGTATATCATCCAACAGAAAGAGAGTATACTTTCTACTCAAATGTTCATCAATCATACTCTCGAATAGATTATTTTTTGACAAGAGCTAATACCCTGAATATAGTGAGAAACTCTAAGATAGGGAATATTACCTGGTCGGACCACGCTCCCCAATTTTTGGAAGTTAACAACAATATGGAATACAAATTAAGATACAAATGGAGATTAAATGAATCATTATTGATGAATTCTAAAAATTTACAGGAATTAACTGCAGAGGCTAAAGAATTTTTAGCGGTTAACGACAATGGGGAGATCTCAGATGTTACTTTATGGAACACATTTAAAGCATTTATGAGAGGAGTTCTCATAAAGATAGGAGCTAGAGAAAAGAGACTAAGAGGTGCTTCCCTATCAGAATTACATATAAACTTAGCTAAATTAGAGAAAGCTAATAAAATTAACCAAGATTCAATTCAAATGCAGGAGATAAAACAAATAAGGAAAGAAATAGTTGATAAAGAATTGGATATTATTAATGGGAAATTGTTATATCTAAAACAAAGATGGTACTGCTCTAGCAATAAAATTGGGAAAATGTTATCTAATAAGCTAAAATCAAAACGTAAAGCAGATACTATTAAAAAGATCATAGTAGGAGATAAACACTATCTTTCACCTAGGGAAATTTCAAACGCTTTTGCTAATTATTACAAATCACTTTATAATATTACAGAGGTTTGTAACTCTTCTGAAAAGATAGATCAATTTTTACAAAAATTGAATCTCCCAAAGATCTCCGAACTACAAGCTGAGAATTTAAACAATCCCATTAGTATATGTGAAGTTAAGAAAGCTATTGACAATTTAAAACCAGGAAAGGCCCCAGGCCCAGATGGGTTCTCATCTCTTTTTTATACTTCCTTTAAAGAAATTTTAGCCCCATTAATTTTGAGATTATTTATTTCTTTACCTTTACTGGAACATCTTCCTACAGAAACTCTACAAGCAATCATATTACCAATCCTAAAAGAGGGCAAGGATCCGAGTTTAACCTCAAATTATAGACCTATCTCATTGATAAACTTAGATACTAAAATATACTCGAGCATCTTAGCCCAAAGATTAAAGTATATTATTCCCTCCATTGTACATAAAGACCAAACTGGGTTTGTGGAAGGAAGAACCGCAGCCGATAACTCTCGCAAAATTTTGAATATAATTCATAAAGTTAATAACGATCAAATTAAATCTGCAATAATATCACTCGATGCAGAAAAAGCATTCGACAGAGTCAATTGGTTATATTTAGATGCAGTCCTATCAAACTTCGGTATTAAAGGTATATTTAAAGATCACATTATGACATTATATTCTAATCCAACAGCTAAAGTAATGGGACGAATGTTAGATTCTGATTGGTTCCCTATAAAAAACGGCACACGTCAGGGATGCCCATTGGCTCCCCTACTGTATGTGCTTAGTATTGAGCCTCTTGCAGAAGCAATTAGACAAACCCCAGACATAGTAGGGGTAGAAATAAATTCTGTTCCTTACAAAATCTCTCTTTACGCGGATGATGTACTTCTTACATTATCAAATCCTTTAGTTTCTATTCCTGTTTTATTTAAAATGATAGACCAATACAGTTTAATATCGAACTATAAAATTAATTTAGGAAAAACGCAGATAATTACAATGTCTATGTCTGAGAGAGAAAGAAAGGAACTTACGTCCCTTTATAAATTCAATTTAGAATCCCAGGTAATAGATTATCTAGGAATTAAAATCAAAAGTGATTTGACTTCTTTAATAGATTGGAATTATGCAAATTTAATAAATAAAACCAAAGATTTGATGATAGCCTGGAGAAACCTTGAGATATCGTGGCTTGGCCGCATAAATCTTATTAATGGCTATTTACTCCCAAAAATAATGTACTATTTCCGCGTAATTCCGATGAGGATACATCAGAGTATTGTAAGGAGGCTTCAATCCAACATAGACTCATTTATTTGGGCTAGAATAAAACCTAGGATAGCACGCAATATATTAATGAAAAAAAGTATAAGAGGTGGCATTTCGTATCCTTGTATAAATGATCTTTATGAAGTATCAATGCTCTCACATTTTCTAGCATGGGATAAGAAGTCAAATAGCCACCCATTATGGTTGCAAATTGGAGAGTCTTATATGGCGAATACGGAATTATACCCTCTTTTTTGGGTTGATTTTTCTAGATTAAAAGATAAATATATTTGGAATCCTATTATACAAGACACATTAAAAACTGTGGATAGATTTAAACGGAAAGCCAAAATAGACAAAGCATTGCTAACTTCATTTCCCTTGGATTTGATAAAATACTATGTAAAAGATATTGACTTGAGAAAATGGAAAAGTAGTGGGATACTTAGATTGGAAAATATCCTGAATCAGGACAATATAATACCATTTGCTGAAATAGTGGAACAATTCTCGCTTCCATCTTCGGAACTATACACTTATTTAAGGTTTAAAAACTTTATGAAACAGATGAGAATAATAAATCATCCAGACATTGATCAATGGTTAGCATTACGTAAAAAACAAAAACAAATAATGATCACAAATAATTTAATCCAGAAAATGATTATTGATAAAAAAGATCCCACTATTGAGAGATGGGAACGAGAATTAAATAAAGAATTTGAGTTAAGTCAATGGCGACAACCTCTACAGTTAATCAAAAAAAATGTTCACTCATCTAATTTAATAGAGGTATACATTAAAATTCTTCATAGATGGTATTTAGTTCCGACTAAATTAAAAAAAATCAATCACTCAAACTCGGATAGATGCTGGCGCTGTTCTTCCTCTTTGGGGACTTTTTTACATATATGGTGGGATTGCCCATATCTTTATAACTATAAAGAAAAGATTGAGATACTATTAAATATTATGTTACACTCTCAGAGAAAATTGGAATCGTGGATGTTCCTTTTTCATATGGCTTCCAGGATTTACAAGTCTCTCAGAGGAATTTTGGTTACCCATGTTTTACTAGCGGTGAAAATCTGTATAGCTAGGGATTGGAAAAAACAAGGCCCGAGTGAATGGAAGAACGTTATTGATCAAATCCAATTCCAATATAGAATGGAAAAAGGATACTTTCAGAAACAAAATATCAAAAAGTTTGTTAAAATATGGGAACCATGGATATTGTATTTAAGAGACAGGAATTAAGTCTGGGGGAAGAGTAAATTCAATAATTTAAGATACCCTGTATGTACAATAGATGTATAATGATGACATATATATAAACAACTTTATGCCCAGTGTAATTGTCTCTCCCGAGAAAAGATGATGTGGACGTGGATGAATGAGATGAATGTTAGATTAAGAATGCAGCAGCCGTGTGAGGATGGCTACTGAGAGTTTCATACAAAGGATACGATATGAATATCTAATTATATAAAAAATGTATAATGTGACGTATGTTTTAAATCGAAGTATGGAAATTATGATAAATGCATGAATTATAAATGTTATACTTATTTATTACTAATAAATATTATAATAATAAAAAAACGCTTAAAAAAAAAAAAAAAAAAAAAAAAAGCTTGACCTGAGAGGGTTAATCCATAAATGTGCAATGGTATACATTAAGTAAACTGCATTCTGACTTGACTCTGTCTGGATATTAATGGCTGTGATGTCCCATGAAGAGACATGTTGGGGTAGAAGCACCTACTTATTACTGACTTGTAATGCATCCACACCTGTCAAGGAGAGTAGTGCGAGGAAATTGCAAGAGTCAATATAATTCTTAAGGATAAGATATCAAGCTACATCTTGGCTCAGAAGGCAGTATACTACGTAAGAGGGAGGTGAACATATTCCACACATTTTTTCTTCTGAATTAGCACATGGGTCACATAAAATGCCCAGCCAGTAGTCCTCGCCCAAACTGAATCCTAGCATATTGCTTAATAGGGAAAAGTTTGGTATCATAAATGCAGATCTCTCGAACAGTGGCATGACTTGTTGGAAAACATTTGCAAGGGTGTAGATGAGATGTGTTCCTGGTTTGAATGAGTAGATTACGATGTTTTGGTGTAATATTTTACTGTATAATATTATCAACTGTTTTCTGGCTAGTTTAATATATATCTACTATATAGTCCAATTTCGGAGTCTGAAGCCAGAATGTCAAAGACCAGAGAGACACCCAAGAAACACCTCATAGAATGTTGATAATGAGGCTTCTCATTAGTTAGGAGTGCTGTGAGTGTAGGACTGTAGGGTTTTCCTACTAAAATGCAGGAGGTGAAAGCAGGGCCATTCCTGGCAAATGACAGTGGTGCGTTACAGTAGGGCCCAACAAGGAAGCAAGTCTTAATTTGTTGATGACAAACTGGATTGTCTTTCATTATTTTCTTCTTATCCCCAGAGGATGAATCAGGATTTCTCTACAAAGATTAGCTTTAGTTATCTGAGTAATGCTCTCAACTGATTGGCCAGCCCTTTTATCCAGCAGATGGGACAGAGATTATCACTAACCTAATCCACAAGGAGAAGTGACACAGCAAGAGACACTGCGGAGCTACGAAAGGCTGCTAAAGGTAAGTGGGACAGTAAAGCGAGAGTCAGGAACAGGGAACTAAAAATCAATACAAGATTTGGTATAAATCATAGTGGGGGAAAACAATGTAAACAGAACAAATTGGATTGTAAACAAGGATGGTGGGCTCGTGTTGCTGTTACATTTCTGATATTGCTAATAGCGTAGGAACCACTAATCACAAAAAATGGTTTCATTTTCTTACACTGATCATCAAAAGAAGCATTTTCCTATTCTCTTAGGTATTCATCTAGTTGTGGACCTCTACCAGTAACTGGAGTAAAGATGTCACTAATGGATGAGACTTCCACTGACCTACCTGTAAAGGACACAGATTGCAAACCAGCAGTTGTTAAAGTCATTCAAGGTATAAGAATATTTCAGCGGGAGTTATTTTGTCCACCAATTGATCTCTAAACTAGACAAACGGAGCTTATGTTTTGCAAATTATGTTTTTTCGCAGCATGTGTACACTTTTGCTACATCAAGAAATGGTTTAACAATGGTTTAAGATTTTAGATCTAATGTCAGCGCTGTATCTTTAGTTTTTTTCTTCTTTCGTATTTCAGATCTAATGTTTAATGTTTGTAGCTCATGCTTTTTGTTGTTCAGGGTAGTAAAAAGGCAGATCCTAACAGAGCATCACGGGAGATGCTAAGTTATCCCTAATAGTTGGAGAATATTGTAACAATTGCAATATACAGCCACTATTGTGAAAAATATTGTATCCTGTGTGTCCGGTTTCATTCCCCAGTCAGGTAGATATTAGAGACATACAAGCATCAACACATTGGTGTTAATTACTGAAATGAAAGAAAGTATTACAATTATGGAATTGGAACCTGTACACCACTTGTTAGTCAGATCATCGCTACAGACTAATTATGGAACCAAGAGCTTAGTTTAACATATATCATTTCCTTTATATAATTTATGTTATGATATAACTTTTAAAATAATATTATATAATATATATAATATTATGTTATGTTGTACCCAGAGCTTCCTCATCGTAATTATGTTTATTTTTCAGAGTTGGTATCAGGATCCCATCCTCATCATCATCATCATGTTACTCGAACAGCGCCCAAAATGAAAGGTGGGAGAGGTTCCATAAGTTCACCTTAGAGTAATGGGAGCGGTAGCCCAGAAACAGGTGAAAGACAATAGCTCTTTGAACCATGTAATGAAGAGATATATATAAAGGCTGTTTACAGCCTGTACTTGTGAGAGGGGTCTTAGTCTTTCCTTCAGGGCGATGCGTTTGCATCCTTCCACAACCACCCTCACTTCACTCTCTGTGCTCCCTTTAATTTCTAAAGTCTCTCTTTCCTATACCTCTTCCTTCTCCTTTCCGTGAGGTAGGCCCCTTTAAGTATTTGAGACTTAGTGGGTTACTTTGCAGGCACTTAGAACAGGTTTACTTAAGAGATCCCGTTTGTTATGTATACTTTCTGTAGGATACTTTTAATACTATTATGTTTGGTGATTCACTTAATTTACCACAATGGAAAACTAAATTGTGAGTCTTGCCAAGAGTGGTGAAGAAATCAATTCATGTCCATTAATGTCTGTAATTACTTTTTTGGGCCACATTGGTAGAAATTGGTGGCATCCGAATAACTACTGACAAAACCCACTGAGTTTGCTAATCTTCGAAGGTAAAGCCACCTTACACCAATCAGAAACATACACAGTTTAACATACGATTTTAGTAAATCGGTAAATAAATCTGTGGCATGTTTGAAGTCAGTTGTGAATTTCGTGATGCCTTTTATTAATGATTGGCAATTTGTGCAGATACCCACCAATGTATTATTAGTGAAGTGCAGCCAATCAGACTAGGCAGCTTACCAAAATGTTAGTAAATTGTCATCTTCTAATTATTTCTACAGTAATGTGCATAACAGAGTATTTTGTTTAATCTGGATGCTATTAATATGTACTGTGTATTGCCTTTCAACCCACTCACATCTGTTTAAAATGTCATCAGGAGCAAAGCTGTAAAATTAGATCAGTCTTTTTCAGACGGTTTTTAGTGAATGAGATGCAGGTACATACAGTATTACCTAATCAATTAGCAGTAGTGGAAAATTGACGAATAGTAGAAATATCTCTTGTTTAATCTTTGATCTATATGTACATCCAAATCTTTTTTGCCACATTTGTTTTTGGACAACTAACTTGTTTTCCGACAGTTCGGTTTAGATGAAATGCAGAGGGCTTTTTTGGTTCAGAAATAAATGGTCTGTGCCCCTTCTGGACTCACCATTCACTTGCAGAAAAGGCATCTCAAGGTTTAGGAAGAGATCCGGACTCAATTTTGTATTTGCCAATGGCACATACAACAGAGGGTTGTAGTTAATGGAGTATATTCGGAGCACATCCATAAGTCAAATGGCAAATAATTTAGGTAAACTGGAAAAACGGTCAGAGCTGTGGCAACTGGCAATTAATGTGGATAAATGCAAAGTATTGCACCTAAAGCATAAAAACCCAAGGGCAGATTATAGATAGTTTGATACAGTACTAACCTCAACATGTGAGGAAAGGGACTTAAGGGTAATTATTTCAGAGCAAGGTAGACAATGCAGTAGAGCAGCAGGTAATGCTAGCAGAATGCTTGGTTGTATAGGGAGAGGTATTAGCAGTAGAAAGAGGGAATTGCTCATGCCGTTGTACAGATCACTGGTGAGACCTCACTTGGAGTATTGTGTACAGTACTGGAGACCGGATCTCCAGAAGGATATAGATGCGTTGGAGAAAGTTCAGAGAAGGGCTTCTAAAATAGTTCATAGATTACAGGATAAAACTTATAAACATAAACAAGTGGGTTGTGGGGTTATTATTATTACTACATCAATGTGCAAACAAGATTAAAACATGACACTTTCATTCTACAAATATATAGTGCAATATGTTTAAATCAAATAAAGTGCTGCAATGATTTGAGATAATGCTCACTCACTGATTGCAGTGGCTGTATTTCTTTAATCGGACCAGGACTTATCACTCAGAGCAAAAAGTAGGAGATAAGGTAAGCGTTAAAAATGGTATTTATTACAGCATATGGACAAATAAAGCATCTTACATTAAAATCTGGAATGCAGAGTTCTCATAGAAGCCCAAAGGAGGGTGAAAGGAGCGTTTTTGTTTTTAGATTGATTTTGAGGACTCTTTCTATGTGAACTCTGCGTTCCAGATTTTAATGTAAGATGCTATATTTGTCCATATGTTGTAATAAATACCATTTACATCCAGCCAAATGGTACAGGAGTGAGTTTCCCTAATTAAAAGAATTGATCCCCTAGAGCTTAAGCCTCATCTGCTACACCAGGTGCAGGGAAAGCATTCTCTGGGGGTTGAGGATATTGTCTGCCACAAAGAAAACCCTTTATGGACGCAATAAGGGCCAGTAGTAGGAGGCGCTAGTCTGGCTTTGGGGAGTCTGTCTATACAAGCTACAGTGGTGCTCCAAATGTCAGTGGTGATGTGGGTGGTTTGTCCAGCTGGCTTGGAAAGATCGTCCAACAATGAGACACAAGAAATGTAACTGAAAGGCACTATGGTCCTGCTGAAAGTGGTGCGACAAGGGAGGCGGTAGAAGGGAGTAATGGCCTCTAGTAACTGCCTGAAGGGCTCTCCCTCAATAATGTAGAAGGAAGCACCTCCAACAGTCGGGTCAGTTTGACTACTGCTTTTGCATGTCCCTTCAATACAAAGCCCTAAAGTGTTATAGGGTAGGCTGGTACAGTGAATGCCCCTGCCCCATCTGTCGAACCAGTCCCAGTCTTAAAGAAGGCTGAGGCCTCATCATGCCCCTTTGCTTTGACAGCTGCTGCCAGGTGACATGGGTTTGCTGTCACACACACTCTGGCAACTAATGAACAAATCTTATAAAGATTTTGCTGTTCATTTTCAATTGTTTTGTTGGGGACCCTCCTCGTTATCACAGATCAGTACAAACACACAAAAATGGCAAATATTAAAAAAAAAAGTTTGTACAAATCCAAATGCGCATGCCTTGTGTATAGCTGAGAAGGTTAGTTGCACATTCTCGCCAGATTTCTTGAATGGCAGGACCCTCAATATATGTTTTGTATTTTAGAAAAGGATTTAAGGGTTCGCAGACGAGTGTCATTAATCAGCAGGGAAGAGCTAGAAGACAAATTTCTACACCTCCACGAGGAGAACCTACTGCTCAAGGACTATGCTAGAAAACAAGAAGACAAAATCAAGAGGTAACAAAAGACTGCCCCCTACAAAGACCACTTCTCTAGTAACTACCGGTAATAATTTCCTTATAACCAGCTGTATCACTGTATATTATTTTCACTGGTTTAGGTGAACATTTCTATATTCAGATCTAAATAAATTACCCCTTGCTTTTTGAACAGTCCTATTAATAAGCATCAAAGAGCCATTTGCATTGGCTATATATCTATTTCTATATATTAAGAAACCATTTTGTAGTGTAACAAAAAAAATAATTTTCCAACCTTTCTTTATAATGAATGTGCACAGCTCCCTTTATTGGTTTTGTAGCCCAGCTATGTTGAAGCAAAACATTTGAAAAAGAAGCAAATAAGAAAGGCTTCTATGTACTTTTGGTTTGCAATTACTTAAAATCATTAATGATGCATTTTCTGTGTAATTTTGTAATTTCTTTATCATCTAAATTATTATGCAATTATTTTGATAGCGTCATACTGCAAAATTTCATTTGTGTGATTTTCTAATAAGTAATCAATGTATTAATTGTTATAACTGTTCTTACTGTAATGATGC
>VKOC01032909.1:0-19250 GCA_009364415.1 Spea multiplicata | reverse complement strand
ATACATAGTATATAACCATTAAAGCTTACTCCTCAGTATTCTATTTATCAAGGTTATTATTACTTAAGAGGTTTAAAAATATCTGGTAAGTTAAATGAGAAAAAATAAAATCTGTTTTTCACTAAAACATAGAAAAAAAACAGCTAATGATAGCATATATGAGAAGCTACAGAAATGACATATAAAAATAACCTGTATATATAACATTTATACAACAGTATAATAGAAAATAACAGGTGTTAATGACATTATTAGTCATTTATTTATTGATGATGGTGGTTTAGAATAAAGTATTCAAATTTAATTTGGCACTACTTTGTAAAATTAAAAAGAAAATCTAACCAAACTACTAATAAAAAGTACAGTTTGGATATTATGTATTAACAAGAGGTGGTTAATAGACGTACCTGTCCAGCTAATTTCGAGGAGCGTTTGAGTTTCATGGAAGAGATTTCTTTGGAAGCTTTGCCTTTCCTATTCCCTCGTTGTGACTATATTAGAACATGGATATTCTCTGTTAAGAGTTCATTCTCACAACACTATTAAAGCACGGCTAGTATTTAATAGTACACAGGCTAAGGTAATTAACTGACTGACCCATCTTTGTCGTTTCAAGGAAAAGCTTAACTGGAGTTTAAAAAGCATCCTGCAATATCTGGTCTGAGTAGGATGTTAAATCCTCGGGCTTGGTTTAACAAATAAGACAAACATTAGTGTATTTGTATCTTGCAAATGTCTCTGCTGACCAGGACTGCCTTCCTTTTATACCGTAGCAATTGTGCAGCTAACCGTTGTAGCTTACAGTACTACAATCCGTTTGCGGTGATCTGCCGGTTGTGCAATGAAAAGTAATGGAAAGGATATCGGGGATGAGATGGGGTGGAGGAATTTGTCGTGTGTTTCCAATGTTATATGAATGAGGGAGGCAGATGGGGATTTGTCTAGGAGGCATTCTGTTTCAAAGTATACCTTGGGAAATGTGAGATCTGTGGCAGAAGGTGGCACAACTAATATAATCTGATCAACTGCCTGTTATCCTCTCTTTTCTTCATCAACCATTAAAAAGCTTACCGCACCAATGATCAACTTAACAATAAGGGAAGAATCATCAGCTCTTGAGAACAGGAAGTTAAGATTACATGAAGTTGGTCTCTAATACATAATTATTTCTAATTTTTATCTGTAAGCACCATTATATAGGCCAGATACAGCAATATACAAGCCATAACAATGGCCTGGCAAAATTGTAATTTTATACTTCACTTGTGCTTGGAAATACATTACAGGTCTAGAAAAATCTACTTTTACTATGAAGCCAATAGTGCAATAATTAATAAATAGTGTGTTTCAGCACCCTGCATGTACACATTGCTAGTGTGGATTTATGTTGTGTTTTATTTTTGCTTTAATGCTTCACTGCCCTACCAGTACCATGGAAGGGGAATATATGTCCCCTGTTTGCCCATTCCTTTGTCTCCTACAAGATTAAATATTGCGAGCTCCTTAATGTTACTCGAACAGTTTTTACTGACTGGTGTATTGGTTCTTTTGCACTGCAACACATACCCCTTCCGTGTAGTCTTTCATTCCTGTACGGACATTGTTTTTTCTTGTCAAGGTGTCATAGATCTGAGTTAACATAGAGCTACTTCTGGTACTTGGGACGTAAAATGCCGGTTCAGGAAGCTCTCCCATAAAACGAAGTATGACCTTCCAAATGGCCAGTGACGCCTGCAATATAGAGAAATTCCATAAAACTTAATTGTCAATTCCAGGTGACTGATGTGGTTCCCACTAATTGAACCAAAAGGAGACAATTCTCTCTGGGAATGATATTCAGCAGAATTAATGAACGTATACAGTTTTACTTAGTAGAGATTGTCTACTAGATTTATCCTCTAGTTGAAAGGCCTGTATATTATTCATTGTAAACTGTATACTATAGTGGTCAGAATGAACCACATAGTCTGAGTGAAATAACTACTATATCAAATCTAGGCGAGGTTCTTAATGTGTCCACTTTTTACACAGATGCATTTGTAGGCATCTTCTGGCTTACCAGAACATCACTTTGGTCTTCATGGTATAACAGAGGCTGATGTAGAGCCTTCCTGATGTGCGTGTGAGTCGCTGAGCCTTGGAAATAGGTGGAAGCAAACTTTGGAAAGGTGAATTCTGCCAGGTCATCCATATCTCTCTGAGGCTCTAGAGGCAAAGCATCTAGATCAACTTCATTTAGTATTGATGGAGACTCCAGGTCCTAAAGGAAAGATGGTAAGACTTCATGTACCACTGATCTCATTTTCAAAAGGATCCATTCAGGAAGTCAGAGTTTTAGCTGCGTAGCTATATAGTTGAACCATTAAGGAAATCAGGACTAATCTGGATTGGGCAGAGTTAGGCAGGCAACTCCACTTAACTGGTCACTGAGCTTCACAAAACGGAGCTTCATAAAACTGCAAAGACATCCTGCTGGGTCCAGCTTCTAATACAATAACTATCACCCCACAGAGAATTTTAAGTTAACAGAGAACATGGTTTCTGCTTTGATGACTACTTACAGCGAGAGCAGGTAAGAACCCAAACACTTTTTCCACCATCTCTAAACTCTCTTTCTCCTGTTGCCGGATCATATCTTTCTGCATCATCTTACGCTTTTCAGCCTCCTCCCATTCCTTCTGACTTAAGAACTCCTGAAATAAAGTTTGAGCAGAAATGTACAAACACAAAACTGGTACTTAAGTAAAGACAACATGGAAATGCCACAAGTTTGTTTATATATAAAGGAAATAAGCTTGGTGTAATTTTGAGGTTTTATCTATTGATGACTCTTACATTTCTCTTCATTCTCTTGTATAGATTACGGGCCAGCATCCCGCGAGTATGCGTCTGGAGAACCAGCACAGCGTTATTTTGTTGTGTGACTTTCTTTCTCAGGAGATAACCCCGACAGCGAGCTTGCAGTTTAGTAACAATGGCTTGCATCTTCTGGTATTGCTGATGGAGTTGTCGGCTTCTCACCAGTGCCTGAAGCCTTTGGAAACCATGTTGCATCTGAGGCAAACACAATAACAGGTAAAAAAGACCCTATGCACAAAAAGTACCTAATTCCCATATTTCATATCATACAATCTAGAAAGGTGGTATATACCGTCAATGCTAAAATACATCTCTCATGAAGCAACATTCACACAAAACAACATATTTATGACTAGCTAATCAGAATCCAACAGCAGCAAGAGAGATGATCTAGAGTAGTATTTTAATCATGAAACCCTTGTTTTAGAATCATAGTCTTACAACTTTAAAAATACGTAGTTTACAGAACACAGTAATACGAGTTGGAAATGTCAAAATAAACATGACTTCTGTTTGCAAAAACAGATTAGAAATAATCACCTTCTGATATGTTTTCCTACAGCGGTAGCCCCTCCAAGTTGCTTGAATCTTCACTGCAGCCTTCTTCTTTTGAAGAAAATGTTTTCTGGAAAGATGAAAGTGATAAAAGAGACAGTTTTGGGGGGAAAGAAACATTTGCTATGAAATGGGGTATACCAATTAGTGAAAACATCTAGCCCGACAAATACATATCTGCACAAATATTATTATACATGTTTGTATACATAAATGTCAAAAATAAAGAAAAAGCTTTACGATTTCATTTTTTGTTACTTTTAAAATACAACAAATTCTGTCCTGAGGTAGTTAGCATTAATTGTTGTATATATTTTAACCCATACTTGCATTCAGTGTTGCAATTGCTAATTGCCATTTATACCTAATCTGAAGGGATTTGGAACGACTTGAATTTGCTAACGAAGTAACACTAGAGACATCAGACTTGAACATTTATATAAATGAATATATCAGTTATGAATGATTTACCTGTCTTTATATCCCCTCAAAGTCTTCTGGATGAGGATAGCCTTGGACGTAATTGCCTTTTCTCGTTCCACCTCTAGTTTGGTATCATGATGATCCTAAGCAAATAAATGTTAACTTTAAATGTCGTGTAAACACCAACAAATATTTTTTTTTGTACCAGTAAACAAAAATGACATGAATCACTTGCTGTGAATTCTAACAAGCTAACCTAATTTCCTTTAGTATGTGTACTAGGCTGGGTAGCTTTGCTATTCCTGGTTCTGGAATAAGCCCTCAAGATGATTACTTCTACAATAACAGAATTAAAACAGGCTCTGTTTTTCCAGAGATCTTGATACGTTCCAGACCTGCCTTGGCCAGGTTTAGGTCCCATTCAATCTTTAGAAAGTAAGAATAAAGAAGAGGCATAGATAATGTATATGATAATGTATATGATGTTTAGGTATATTATGAGTGTGAAGATGAGGATTCAGGAGCAATATTTAAAAGGACTATACAAAACATGAAGGTAAGAAATGGGTGATTTAATTTTACATTTTTAGTCCTTTTGATGTCTATAGAACGGGTCATGCTTTTCACATTTCTCAAGTTGTACCTTCAAGAAAAGTTTTGTTTTTCCAACTTTCCAGTCTTCATCTTTTCCAATCACATCTTTGACAACATCAACAGAGCAAGCCAAGTGATCCCACTGAAACAAAGACAGGCATTTAAAGTGGACCGGTAATTAAATTGCACATGGTCAGTTTTTAAGGGGCACAATCTGGCAGACGTATAAAAAATGGTATATCCAGCAAGCCAGACACTATAAATTAAGTAAAGCTTGGGAATATTGTGAGAACTTACTTACAAAGAGCATGTGTTAGTGGCTGACTTATTGTTGCGTATAAAACAGTCCTAAGATATTTATATGAGTGTGGGGGAATCAAGTGTGTAAAACTTAAGATAACTCTTCTTTCTTACATGCTTAGTTTATCTTATGGAATCCTTTGCATTTTGTGTTACACAAACATTGCAGAAATCTAAAATTCCCCAATCTTTCCTACGGAGTATTTGTATGTGAAACACTCTGCAAAGACCATAAACTCTATCCATATGATCGTGGTTGCCCGCTAGACTACAGCTTAGCAGATGACGTTGCCATCAGTCAGATGGGTGCTATAAGTTTTTATACTGATCTCTATCACTAGTGGAGAATACATTGAATACATTGTGAATTGTTGCAGGACTCGGACAGCAGAGGCCGGGGAAAATAAACAGAATATCTACTGTATGTTAAGCATAGGGGTCAGTGAAGCTTTATTCTGCAATGACATTTCTTAACACCCATTCAATGATAATGAATGATTTTGATTGCCAAACACACAAATAATATTTCTAATCGCTTCCTCTGCCTGTGATGGATACACTGGTCTCTTTACCGTTTTTCGATTGGGAGACATTAGCGGCAGCAACACACGGAACCTGTGGAAGAATTCTGAGAAGCTGTATCGAATCGGATATCCTGCTTTCCGTATTCGTATGGTCTCCATCATTCCAGAATATCTCAATTGACGAATACACAGCTCACGGTCAAACATCTGAGGACAAGTGCAAGTACAAATTTGTTCTGGCAGTTCAGGGTTTTATAGCTTTTATAGAGCCCTGACGCTTTAAAATTCTACAAAGATAGTTTTAACTTTTTAAAGTTGCAGGTCATTCTGTCCTTGATCAAACTTGTCTGCTTAATATCAGCAACATTGTCATGTTTGTTCATATCTGACACAGGATTGAGAACAAGGGTTTTAGTTGTTATAATGGCTATCCATACTGACCCAGAATGAGGAGTCATGTAGTCATTCTGCCCAAGCACCTCTCACAGTTAAAATTACATAAAGGAAGCAAACATTGTTTAAGTTAAAATGCAATGTAATAATTCTAAGGCCCATAAAAACACGGAATTTGATAGCAAAGAAGAACCATCCAGCCCATCTCGTCTGCTTGTCTATCTCATGTGTTATTGAATGTCTTCATTGTGTCAATATCAAATGTGTCAAAAACAAATCATTAGCCCCTACAAAGGAAGCCACCATTACCTTTGGTTCTAGCTTTTACAAGTGCAATTAAGTCTACACCAGAAACACTAAACATTGTGATAGAACTGTACGCAATCTATACCGCTCTGCCAAAGTACCATATTTCTGATACAAAATCACGGATGATGAATATGCAGGCCATTGAAGTAACTGAATGGGTGAATGGGTAACAGTAACAGTGAATGGGTGGGTGCGATACATACTTTTGGCTTTTTAAACTCATTGGGTTTGATGCAACGGACAAAAAAAGGTTGACAAGCGCCCAATATTTTCATCAGCTGCTCAAGTGACTGCTTGAACTGACCACCCAAAGTAGGCAAAGACTTGCTAGTATCCGAGATTTGCTGGCAGAGAAAAAGATAATATTTGTATCAATAGGGTTAAATAAAAGAAAATAACATCTGTAAAGTGAAAATGACAATGAAGTCTCCAAGGAATGGATCAGTGTGGCATTTCTATGGTCTAATTATATTGAATGCTGAAGTACGTTTTTCTGTAACTTGCATCTATCCAACTGTATACAATAGTAACAACAGATTAAAAACAGACAAAGAGAAGTTACATTGAAATCTTTTGGAAATGGCATTTGATGGCCACACACCACATTTTAATTACAATTTAATTACAATCAAGGTGCCACCTATATTTTTAGTCTTCGATAGAACCATTTCTTTATGGGCTTATTACGCTGAAACTTACTACTGGCACCACAGGACAACATAATTATGCTTCAAAGTACTTTCTATGTGCGAAATGGCAAAATACAAAGAAATATATCCACGAGGGTGGAAAGCATCACTCAAGAAATCACAGAAGAGATAAATCCAACCTTGTGCTGATTAAGACCGGCGTGTCGAATAGTACCACGATTAGAAGAGGCTGCATGTTTTTCCACCTGAAATACCTCCTTTAAGAATTTACTGCGTGAGGAATGGACCATGAGTAAAATATCTTTGCTCAACAAATCCCGATTCTTGTCCAGGAACCCTGAAATCAAGAATCCAATAGGTGGCTTATTTAAAATAATTGCAAAAAACAAACAAACAACCATGCCAGTGGAAGCAGTGCTAGTGAGTATATAAATGGCTTTTCTATGGCATCACCCTCACCTTCTGTCTCATAATAGACAACCCCAGCAAAATGGTTGATTCCAAACTTGGTGTCATGATCACTTTTAGATGGGATGTAAATGTTGGTTTTACTATGAATGGAATTGAGCTTGATCAGCATAGTTGCATCAGTTCCCTACAAACATAGCAAAACAATAAAAAATGTTGTAGAATTAGTGGTTAGACTACCCATTCTATCAAACACATTGGGTGGCCATACTACTGTGTGAAACCCTATGGTCTAAGGTAGTTATTGTTATTTTGTTTTTGATTTTTTTTCTATGAAAAATATTTCTGGACACAGGAGTTCCACGGATGCTTTAGCATTCAGCCACCAATACATGAAGCTTAAGACAAGATAGCTCTTTTTGTAAATGTGGTCTGGAGCCTCCTTTTATCAATCACAGTTATCGTTTCTTCACCTGGGGAAACTTGCTCTCCTCATCAATCAATGAGATGACGTTCATGGGTCGGAGTGCAATGATGTCCAATGTGCGTTGGTTGTCTGTGAAGTCAATGTGATGCCACGGGATCATCTCCGTGTTATATTCCTCCTGTTCCAGCTTGAACACATGACGTATAAAAAACTGCTGCAGGTGTTCATTAGCAAAATTAATGCATAGCTGCTCAAAGCTGTAGGGAACAATACATTTAATGCACTCCACCAAGCATATACAAAGGGTATGTAAATACACATACTGTCGGTTAATTCTGATACTGCCATTTGCCATGCACAATAAATAACATTCACTCTTTAACAACTTCTGAATCAGCTGTATATTGTATATGCATGTATATGTAATGGAATAATAAGTACATACACAGAACACTTGTTATAAGATAACCTTAATGCATAAGTTAATTTAAATATAAAGCACTAATTCTTTCAAATAAAAGTAAGATTATTTTACCTGTTTGTATTGAAATGCTCAAACCCAAAGATGTCAAGTAATCCCACAGATCTGCGCTCGTTTCCAAGGTCTTTTGACTCAGGTGTGAATATAGCACCATTAATTTTATTAACTATCCACATGAACAACCTTCCGTATATACCCTGGACATGGAAGACATTGGTTAACCAAGGACTTGTATTTTAATATGCATACAGAGGTGTCAGTGCTGAAGAACGTTTATTTCCATGTTTCCTCATTCGTTGACACTGGGTTCTGAGATCAGACTACCTAGGTTCAATTATCAGTAGAAAGATAAGGGAACAGCAAGGATGATAAATGGTCTAGAACGTTATTTAATAAGGAACCTTACACTGATGAGGTCTATTGTGAGAACACAGCCCTCTGGAGCCTTGTTCCAAGACTTGTGCAGTAAACATCATATAAGGTAAATTATATTCATAAGTGTATGAAGTGGAACCATATGTTTGATTTGATGTAATTTGGGGGCACTACCTGGGCATCACCAACAATTGCTTCTTATCTCAAGTTTAACTGTATCTATAAATAATACACAGCAAATCTGAAATGTAGACTAGTCCTAGTAATTACCAGATGTTTCGTACACATACATGTGAGTTCTGCTTCTACTAGAAATATACCTATAACGCAGTGAGAGGATTGCAATCATTTGGCATAGTTCTTCATCCTTACCTTCATAAATGCATCCCTGCCATCAGAGGCCTGCATGCAACTCAGCGGCTTCTTCACGCTCTCCCCTCGGACAATTATGGTGTGATTTGTGAGGCAATTCTTTAACTCACTGGAGTCCACCTGGAAGAAAAAAAAAATTGTCAGTAAACACATCATATTTTGAATATTGTATTATATTTCATTGAAAAGAATATATTTCTTGCACACTAATGTGAAAAGGAAACACCTAAATAATACATTTTTGTATTCAGGGGTTTGAAAGTACAACAGTTGAGAAACATGGTGCATACTAATAGCACTGTGCCGTGCTAAATAATTATAAAGCATGGATTATTAATACAAATGACCTCTTCTAATCACCTCAAGAAGATCAGCCACAGCAGATAGGTGAATGGACTCGCAGACATCCGAACAATCAAGATTTCCGAACATTGCTCCTGGAGATCACAACCAATGAGATTGGTGAGGGATGCTAGTTTACACAGTGTTGTGCACAAAGTCTAAATCAATGCAGAAAGAATCATATCTTCATCTTTAAACATCTTGCATGAGACTCAACAGCTGTGCATAAACATTACAATGAGCTTTAAGTACCACATGTACGCCATGCAGTTGCTTGCTGTAAAATTAGCACAAACTATAATAAAACACCGGCCAGTGATCAATACTGAGAGCACCACAACTTCCCTGAGCCTCTAGTGATTTATCAGAAGCCAGGACCACTAGAAACATGGCTAGATTTCCATTGCATCACTGATAATAGAGCTCAAAGAATGGCTGGGTTTTGCTAGCAACCCCTGCTCTTAGTTGCCGCACAGGAGGGGAGCAACTCTCCATACCTCAAAGGGTCTAGGGTTTGGAAATTAACCTTCCACTCAAACTGTTGAAGTTTGCTGCTTGTTGAAGTGCCTACCTGAGCCTGATTCGGTATATATCGGTGACTTATGGGAGTATAACGGCATATACAAATCAGCCATGAGATTGAGATGCAGGGGGGCAGGTTCACAGCCACTATATTGGTACCTTAATACGCTGTCTTTTGTGTCTATAACAACAGTGTTTTGTTTTTTTTCATGTACTGTGCAGATTTGTAATTTTCAGCATGCACACATACCTTGAAAAATCAAATTGCCCAGGTGGAGTATAGCTGCAAGCATCTTAACAATCTCTTTTTGTTCTGTGTCAGTGAAAAGAAGGATTTTCATGGCAGAGCGGACCTGAGAATAGTCTTTGGTATCATTGCGACCCTCGCAGTTTGTGCAGTTACCCTGAGTTCAGAGAATAAATGCATTTAATCAAGGCTGTCTCAGGATGATGGGAGAAATATCTAAGACAAACCATAGTTCCATTTCTGACTCCAATATAAAGAGTGTCTATGTTATTGAAGAATATTTTGTCATTGCTAAAGAATGCTTATTAGAGAGTGGAACCAATACTGGTGTTCATGGATCTGGGCAAATTTCTCTGTTACAAAATTTACAAATTAACCTAGTAATGACTGATAATAAGTGTTGTAAATGTAGTAATTAACTATTGCATCTGATTGAAAAGGAGTATAAACAGACAATAACACGCATGGTACATCTAAACATAGTGAAGGACAAAAATAAGTACTGACTCGTCCACAGAACAATGATTTACATATCTATATATATATATCTATATGTAACTATGTTTGTTGTGTCAATATACTTTCAGAGATATACCCTTAATGGGACAACTTAAGTTGTGAGTGCATTTTACTGGCTGCAAATCGGTGCATTCTTTAGGTACTGGAGCCTCTAATGAAACCACCAAGAAGCTACAGAGGGCTACAGAGTATGTGGAAGTAATCTGCCTGCACATGCTCTGTAGCCCTCCGTTTGAAGTCACTGCGAGTAGCGACAGTCAATAGCATCTACTAATTCCGTTGAGCTCAGCTCCCCCTAACATCCATGGGAGTTCTAAAGAGCATGTGCAAAAAGTATACTGTATATGCTTCCCCCTTTCAGTTGAGTCAAGCAGGGGAAAATGACACATCATTCTCTTTTTGTACCTCCAATAACTATTGTTTTATTTTTTCCCCCCAATCACCCGGAGCAGTCCTTTAAGTCTTTAGTCAAATAGTGCTGTTCAGTAACTCTGATCACTCTGATGTCCAAAGAGCAAATAAAGCAGCACACATCAGCGTTGTCCTGTTTGCATTGGCAGAGAAACAGAAAACAGAATTACACATGAAAGAGGGGCTTACCATTGTCAGGTATCTGTACTCTGAAGGGCTGCCCAGCTTTAACTCGTTTTTCTGTTCTGAACTCATTCCCAACAGCATGCAATAGAATATGTGGTAATTTCTTTCTCCTGTAGCCTGAAGAACACCAGATGTACAGTAAAGAAATCTATTATAAATCACAAAAATTTTACATTTTAAGAAGGTTACATACATGTTTGATTATTCAAAGAGCTGACATACATCTATCACTCACAAGTACAAAATATATTCTATTATCAAAGATATCTAACTATTTTCTGAAATTTTAGCATTGCAGTGACCCATATGTGAGCCCTGACCTGTCGGCATACACGTGATTTCTCCAGTAGGAACTGCTCGATGCGGGCTCCCTCTATAACATTCTCTTTGGAGAAATGGATTTCTATGTATTTGCCAAATCGACTTGAGTTGTCATTGCGGATGGTCTTGGCATTTCCAAAAGCTGGAAAGAAAAGACAAAAGTAAAGGGGATGCATGCTAAAAATGTTAAGAACAAGGGTTATTGTTTTCTGAGCTATTGGGATATTTGCTTAATCCTGAAATAATATCCATGTAAGTCAAATTTAAGATGCATCCAGGTCACTAACAATTTTGTTTTTGATTCACCCAAGCAATGCTTTTATCCAACATAATTTACATCAGCAGGTAGGGAGCCATACCTGTGTACCTTTGCTGGTGTATGTGTTCACCATCATAAAGCACTCTCCTTCCACTGCATTGTACACCTAACCATGAGGTGGAGATCACACCATGGAATATAGTATACATTACTCTGCCAATCCATGGGAGGGAGTCATAGGTACTCCAGACATACACCTATGGCCATAACCAATAATTATACTTTATATATATTATACATTTGTTTAAACTATTTGTACCACATATTATACACCATGCTTATTGGTCTTCAACATGTAGAGAAGTAAGGTGGTGTGCTACAGACGAAATGTAGATGTTACCATGTTCATAAACATGTAATTATTTTTTTATATGTGCCCAGATGTTTGGACTAACCTTCCATGATGGGATTTGCTTCCAGAATTTGTTGCTCTATCCATGAATGCTGACCACTTGCCGAAGCCAGAAACTGCAGCATCAGCTTGGTACTCTCCGTCTTCCCAGCTCCAGACTCACCGCTGAAAGAGGACAGAATCCTAGATTATGGAACCATTAGCACAAGGGATCAAATTGCTACTGTGTTTTACTCCAATAAGACAAAATCTATTGCAGCTTTAGGACAATATTAAGAAAGAAAGGAAATAGTGGTGTCTAAATGAAGGTAAAATACATATTTGTTTGCTTATAGAAACTACAGTAATATGACAAAATAATAAACTGGTCAATTTAATATTTGTATTATGTATTACACTGATTTATTTCCCAACACGTTAGAATGCAATAGTAAAATATAAATAAAACTGTTGGCTTTGGACTAGAAATATTATATCTGAAAACTGAGTAAGTTAGTTTACAAAAAATGTATGGCTGTGGAAGGAAAGGGTATTAAAAAATAACTCAAATATTACTCTCAGGACCAGACTGGCAATTATGGGGTGGCCCTGCGCAGCCACTATGTTTTTATTCTCACATAATGTGTGGCCGCTGGAGTGACAGATGGGGTGAGTATGCGGCTTTGTTGGATAGTGGCCCACCGTGCATTTGCCCAATGTTCCAGCTGGCCAGTCAGGGGTTGATTTTACTAATGGTTTTTCAGTTACACTTCAAGAATGGGTCATATTATTCAATGCTACAAAATAACTAGACCTATATATACAGTTTAACCTGAAACTTTACTTCTAAAGCTGAGGGCCTTGTGAGCTGCAAAAATAACCATACATTATTTATCACTTATCTGTTTGAGGTCCTCCAGGCCTAGTTGAACACAACGGTTTAAAGTTAGCAATACCATACACAATTGACAGGTTTTAAAATAATTTTATTCTGCAGTGACATATTCTTAGAAATAAACAGCACCATTTTTCCAATACCTGATGACGCAGCATTGATCAACCTTATTTCTCTGCATGTTGAAGTAACAGCTGTCTGCCAAGGCAAATAAATGTGGAGGAAGCTCTCCAATTCGACGATTTCTGTACAACTGGATCTGTTCTGTGTCATACAAAGGCAGCTCCTCATACGGATTCACAGCCACCAAGATTGCTCCAGTGTATGTCTAGAACAAAATGATGTCATTAGTTCATGATTACATACATACAAGAAAGCATTGGCTATGTAACTGAAATCTGTCATTCTTGGTGGTTGGAAATTCTATATTTTTCATGTTCATAAAGATCGTGAAGACATCTGGATACCCTGTTTATTTCAATGGACATTTGAGATGACACAAATGGGATGAGGTAGCAGTTCAGTATCTTTGTTTTGCTGTCATGTCCAGCAGGCTAAAATCAACAACATTAAATGACATTGTTATATAGCCTTTGCTAGTGGACTGTTGACAATTGTAAAGTGCATTATTTATATACATTTCCAAATCTTTCTGTTCAAGTTAAACCCCATTTTTAATTCTAAGCTACTTATTTTTAAATTAATACTCCCTCACATAGATGTTGTTCTCCTTGTATCGAATATGCAAATTGTGAACAATTCCAGCTTCGTTAAGTTCTCCCAGTCGAATCATGTCTTCAACTCCCTTGGATGAGCTGGGGTGCATGGATCGGACACTAGTCTGATTCCGTGCTGAGATCCAGTGCTCCTGAGACACACAAAAAAAGACAATATGTAGTATCACAACCACACATACCGTAAACACCATTACTGCTTTGCTCTGACTGTCTTGAGCACATGAACCATACAGGGAATTTTTTTGGTTAAAACTAGCAGACTGAATACTGACCATGCTGATCCTGCCCTTGCAAGGAAATCTAGCTTTAAAAATGCTAGATAACGTAACATAAAGCTTTGTTATAAATACAGTGTAGTTTCCTGTCAAATATTTACGTGTATTTTTATTAAAAACTATGCCTTTTTCTTTTTGGAATTCTTACATTTTTCTGCCTAAGCATTCATTTCTATAGTAACTTACATTACTGTGTGTTGTAAACAAAATATTGAACAATCACTTTCTACTTTTGAATGATAAAAACGTGGCTAACAACATTTTAATGAAGTGTTTAAATGAGTGATTAGGAAATAATACTTCTCAATATGTAATGTATATGCGGGCAATGATTTGATTCAGTTTTGATCAGTAAAACTAAAAGGAAAAATATATATGCAACAGAGCAGAGGAGGTTCTATTCCAATAGGTAGAAAAAGTAGAGTTAAAATAACACATCTACACAGTACATGCTGGAGAAAGCCCACAAAATACTGTGTCATCTAGCGAGACTTGTTGTCATCATCCCCATCCACAGGCAAGGTCTCTTCAATTTATTGTGTGTTGTTGTAACTGCTCCGCACATGTCCATAATAAACAGATCAATATTCTTTTTAGCTCACCTTGCTATTATCAACATCATCATCATCATCTACAAGCAACGTCTCTTTACCTTTTCTGCGAATTGGAACTCATCACAAAGTGGAGAGAGTGCACAATAAACTGTTCATTGCTCTTTCTAGCTCACCTTGCCATCATCATCCACAAGCAAAGTCTCTGCACTGTGAGATTCTTTGACCACGGCTCCAATGGGCACTTTGTTGTCAGGGCCGGAGGAAATCTCGAGCCAAACATGCTCTCCCTGCGATCGAAAAAACCCAAGACACAGGTTTATGTATGAGCCTGGTATTAAGCCACACAATAATAAAGAAACAATTTAATCTTGCGTATCAACTGGTCTATGTGTATACATTTTTTCTAGAGGACAAAACATAACTTGTTTTTTACAGTTTTCAGATAACTCTAGCAGTCCAATTATATGGCTTGACTGGACACACCAGAAACATTTTTTTACTTTGTTGGACATCCAGTGTATGTGTGAAGAAAGGTCAGGTTCCTAAATATGGGTCTAAAGTCCAGAATATTCAATGCGAGACTTGATCCTGGATGGAGAACACACATACTACTCACAAAAACGCCATTCTTTGTTTCTGTCAAATGCTCCTTTTAATTATCAGACACAATTATTCTAAAAGCAAGTTAAAATAGGCAAGTGGTTCAAACATTAGTAGGTATTACTATATTCTGTTATGGTTATATGATTTGTGGGAACTGATCCTACAATAAGTAATTCAAGCAACATGTGTGTACTCCAACCATACACAAGCACTTGGAAGAGATTTGAAGATTTCTGTTTCACATAAGAGGCATTTTGTGGAGCCTATGGAACCTCTATTGGGTGTATTGGAATATTGGTATATTATTCTAATGACCTGTATTTTTATTTTACTTTTGAGTCAATAAAAAGAAAACCCTGATGGACTCAATAAAGATACATGTCCTTTTAAACACACATATTTTAGAATGTGGTATTACAGGTGCAAAGTACAAAAAAATGTGTGTTCCATGTTTAAATATAATACCTGTTCATATGCATCACTGACAATTATTAGCATGAAAAATTACTATTGCACGTATAAAACAATCAAGGCACATTAAAAACTACCTAATATATATGAGATCAGGATCTGCATGATTACCGGTATTTCTTTGTATTAAGCTCTCTCTCCCCTATTGTCAAGTTGGTGATTGTTGTTGGACACCCTTTGTAGGGTGGGTGAGGAGAAGGGAAATTGTCTGATCAGATAATGCTGACCCTACCACAGACTGCTGTAGAGCTCCACTTCAAATATTTTTTTTTTTGTAAATACGCTTTTATTAAGTTTTCAAAAAGGGGAACAGAAACATAAGGGGGTCCAGTATTAGAACAAGAAGGTACAAATACCAAAAAAGTACCCGACGCAGCGGGTCACAAAACGCCAAAAGTACAAGGTACAGAAGCACGAGGTAAACTCCCCGCAAGGAGAGTCAACAGTACCCAAAACAGGACCTCCCAAGAAGGAGAAAGAAAAGAAGAGGAAGACAGAAGACCAGGAAAAAGAGCAACAGAATAAAAGAGGGAAAGGTCCGACAAGACGGGGAGTGGGAGAGGAACCAAAGGGAACAAACAAGAACAGGACAAGCAGAAGCGACAAGAGACAAAAACAAAAAGGGAGGGGGGGAGAAAGGGCAGATACGAAAAAGAGCCACACATAAAAGGGTAGACACGAAAAAGAGCCTCAAACTAGGAGCAAGGAGCCCGAGGAAGTCTCCCCTAAAAATGACAGCCAATGAAACCAAGTCTGGGAATAACTGACGGAGCGATCTTCCGAATGCGCCGCCAATTCCTCAAGCGAGCGGATTTTCTCAACCTGAGCAATCCATTCACCAACAGAGGGCGGTGTGGCAGATTTCCAATGGAGAGGGACAAGCGACTTCGCCGCCGTAAGTAAATGGCGAACCAGAGATTTCTTATAGCTAGAGACAGGCTGAGTAGTATGGTGGAGCAAATATGGACCAGGGGAGAATGGGGGTGGGTTATCTGTAAGGCGCGAGACGATCCCGTGCACCTGCGACCAAAACGGGACTATAAGGGGACAATCCCACCAAAGATGGAGCAGCGTACCAGGGGCCGTTCCGCACCTCCAGCACACATCCGACACATCCGGGAAGGCCCTATGAAGGAGAACTGGAGTCATATACCATTGGGTAAGCAATTTATACGAGGTTTCCTGAGCCTTGGTAGCTCGCGAGCTTTTGTGTGTGAGAATAAAAATTTTGTCCCACTCCGCCGGAGTCAAAGAGGTGTTCAACTCACGCTCCCAGAATCCCTGGAATCGCAAAGGTGCAGTCCCCTGTTTCCGGAGCAGCAACAGGTATAAGATGGAGATGCCGTGGGCAGGGAGGGCACCGCCGCTACACAGGTGCTCAAAGTCAGTAAGATCCCTCGTGAGAGCATGTTTCCGACGAATGCTCCGCCAAAAACTGGAAAGCTGCAAGTAGTGGAAGCGATCCACAGCCGACGGGGTGCGGTCCCCGAGAATGGATTCCAGAGACCGGAGCTGGGTTCCAGAGAAAAAGTGAGAGAAAGGAGTAAAGTCAGCAGAGGAAGACCCCAGGAAGGAGCCCCCCCCCTCTCCAGGAGGGAAATCCGGGTTGCGTCGAATGGGCGTTCTGGGAGACGGATAGGTGGTAAGATCTCGGGACCGGTGAAGGGAATGGATAGTCCAAAGCGTAGCAGCAACCAGAGGGTGAGCCCGAGCAACCGTTCTGGCGTATTGTAGCGGCAGCCAGGGGAGACGGCACACCTGCTGGCCCACCAAACAAGTCACAATGTCCACCCATAATTTATGTGGGGGTCGGTGTGACCACTCGAGGATTCGCAGCAAGTGACAGGCATGGTAGTACGTGCGTGGACAGGGCAGACCAGCGCCCCCAGCTGACTTGGGGAGAATTAAAGTCGAGAACTTCGTCCTAGGACGTCTGTTGGACCAGACAAACTGTAAAAACATGGATTTCAGTGAGGCGAAGAAGGCCGGAGGGAGCCGAATCGGAATGGTCTGAAAGAGGTAAAGTATCCTAGGCAGCACATTCATCTTCAACGCATTGATTCTACCAAACCAAGAGAGGTATTGCGGCGACCAGCGACGGAGATCCGTCCGTAACGTGGACAGGAGCGGGAGAAAGTTGGCAGAGTACAGGAGGGACAGATCCCTGGTGAGCCAAATTCCTAGATACAGGAGTCTATCGGCACACCACTTGAAAGGAAAACTGGATTCCAGCAGTAAGGCCTGCGACCGTGGTAAAGTCAAGTTCATAATCTCCGATTTGGAGGCGTTGATCTTAAAATTCGAAAGCTCGGCATAAATGTGAAATTCCCTGAGGATATTCGGGAGAGACACAGCCGGGTTAGAAATAATAAACAAAAGGTCATCGGCGTAGCCAAGGACTTTATGATGAGTGTTGCCAATTTCCAATCCCATAATGTCCGGGTGACGTCGGATAGCCTCCAAGAATGGTTCAAGCGCTAGTATGAAAAGGAGAGGCGAGAGCGGACAACCCTGCCTGGTGCCGTTAGAGATGGGGAAGGACTCCGTCAGGACCCCATTGATCCTAAGCCGGGCAGAAGGACGAGTGTATAGGGACTGCACCCAGCGACGCATATTAGGGCCGAAGTTCAAGTGATCCAGAACTGCAAACAGGAAGTTCCAGTCCAATCTGTCAAACGCCTTTTCAGCGTCGGTTGACAAGACGATAGCTTTCTTCCCCATAGTAGACGTAGCGTGAATGAGATTGAGAGCGCGGAACGTGCTCACTTCAAATAATTTAACACAATTGATTTGACACAAATGCCCTTTACTCTAAAACCTCACAGGAATCAAGAGCATTGGTTGGGCTCGGATGAGTTTAATGTCAGCGAACAGACCTTCTAATTTCTCGTTATGGTACCATGGCAACCGCTCTGATAATTAACAAGCAACACTGACGTAGTGTTTGCATAGACAGTTTATGACATGATGGGACAGGTAAGATTACTTATGGAAACACCTAACTATTATTGACCGGGGAGGTTATAATAGTGATTCGTCATCAATTCCAGGAGAGGTACATCTAAAAAATTATACAAACACATGCATTTAATTAACATGTGAAACACGGTTAAATCAAATGAATATTCTTAATGAATATAAATTAATATATGTGTTGTTCTTCAATATGTGAAATGGTAATATACCACTATGTCAAATAAGAGCAATAGTTGATAGTAATAAGGTACATAGGTAATTTGATCGCACCTCTCACACGGTATCCTTTAGTTAACTATGTAGAATTCCTTTTATAAATGTGCACTATGTTCACATCTTGAACTTGGCTTGTTAAAGGACACGAGCAAATGAGTATTGGCATCAATTAAATGAGAGCACAGTATTTGTGTGTATTTTTTTAAGAAAAGATCAAAAGGTTAAACAATAAAGACAATATTTCACAGCATTCTTTGCTCATATTTACCACTGCAAATACCACCATTATCTAAAGCAGAGGCTGCAGAAGGTACTGCCTGTAAATAGAGTGTAAATGAGAAATATTTGATTCATACCAATACTCAATTGGTCATGTCGTTTAACAGGCCAAGTTCTAGACTTAAACAATAAAGATAATAAAAGCTATTTTAACAGCCTTTTTGCTCATATTTACCAAGGGTGCCAATATTAGTGGAGGGCACTGTATATACCACAATTATCTAAGAGTTTGTAGAAGGTAATGCCTGTAAATGAGAAATATTTGATTGATGCAGTAGCGTACCTAGCGGGGGCAGGGGGGGGGCGGTCCGCACCGGGTGCCGCTCATCAGGGGGGTGCCAACTTGGATTGGTATATGTGTGGATTGGTGTATGTA
>VKOC01032908.1:0-12708 GCA_009364415.1 Spea multiplicata | reverse complement strand
TTCCATGTTAAATAAAGTAAAAAAAAGTTATTTAACATGGAGGATGTTAAATAAAGTTATAAAAACCCCGATGTTTTAATTTAAACCCTGTGCGGCCGCAGACCCGTAAGGCCGGGCTTGGTGGGGACTTCCCGGCCCCTTAGAGTGGCGGACCCGGTCGCAGTTGCGGCGGGCTTAAGGGGCAGGTGCCCCTTATGCCCTGCGTTAATGCGGCCGTAGGTAGGGTAGGTTGCAGCTCCATCAGCCCCTAAGTCAATGCGGCCCTGCCGTGGCCCGGCCCACCGGGCAAATGCTCGGTGTGCCCGATGGCCAGTCCGGGCCTGCTTGAGTGTTTTTGCAAACCTAAACATTTTAACAGAGGGGTAGGTAATACTTCCAGCATAATGTTTAATGTTCCCGACATTCAAAAGATTAACTCTCTTTACCTTGTTGGCCATTCCCACCTAGTGGTACTGTGTCTTGAACTCTGTACTCAGAAAATAGATTCTGGGTAAAATGAAAAAGGTGAGTAATGTATAGTATGGCATGCAAAGAGTAAAAAGAGGAAGCCATCATTTAAATCCCCAGCAAAGAAGAGTGGCGTGTTTTACAAACGTACAATATTGGGAAGGTAGTGAAGCATCTGTCAGACTCACCATGTTGTTTGAAGATGTGGCGTGTACAGTAAATTTAACATTACACACATCATTTATAACATCTGCAAAGTAATTTTATCCAGGCTACCAGAAAACACTTTCCTTAAGGAGAACGTTTTATCGCTCTATAAACCGCATAGAATTGTTACATATTGTTATTTCAGGTTCCAGATTACAATTTTTCTACAGTTTCTCTAGAAAACTGATTTAAAGTGTACATGTCATTCACAAATATATGAATGGCAATAAGAATATGAATGGTAGTGTGTGGCCATTATATCTTTTGCTAAAGACATCAGTTGTACAGGTATCAATTAAAAAATAAATATAGTTAAACTGGTAGCAGTGGAGCATTCTATTTGTTGCATTCTGATGGGCTAACCTTTCATAGTTCCTTCTTGCTGGTCCTTTTATATACTTAAACTGACCCTTAATAATGTATCAATATTGAAGACAATACAGCTTCTTGGTGTAAAAACTAGGAAAGCTTGATAAAATTAAAAAGTAATATTAATATACCAGTGTGATATTGGGAGATATACTGTACCACCGTCAGTGTCTGGCACAGTATATAGTGATGGGAGTTAGGGTATATCACCGTCAATGTCTGGCACAGTATATAGTGATATAGATATATAGATATATATATATAGATATACCATACCACCACTTGTCTATCGTGCTGTAATGATAAGATATATACTCCACCCCCCTCAGTGTCTGGATCACTATACAATAAGAGTTATATTGTTGTGGTGGTGGAAGTTGTGGTATACCACTGTCAGGCTCAGTATAGATTTATGTTGATGGATACTGTACCACCATCAGGCTCAGTATATATTGATGGGAGTTATGCTGTACAAGCCTCAGTGTCAAAATGTGCAGTGTAACTCTGCAGTTCTAATAGCATTAATTTATTCATCATTTATTTACCTGCTTTTCTCATATAGATATAGTGGGGGGCACAATTTTCTGCTTGCCTCAGGCGCAAAAGGAGATATCTACCGCTTTGGCCCTCTCCGTCAGCTGCTTCTTTAAAGTCAGAGTGACTGATTTTACTGACACATTTAGTGTAATGCTGTTTGCATGCCATATGTATCACTGATGACCTATTTGGTCATAATATGTCACTGACAAGCTATTTGGGGACAAAGCTGGCACTGTGTGAAGTGAGTGACCCTAGGCTCGGCTCTGGAATTAGTTCTGGGATTTTTGAATATAAAGAATGACTTAAAAGTTTACTATTACGAAGTGAACCCTCTCACACAAGTTTGTAGTCTACAGAAATTGGAAACTGCAGAAATGATGAGCATATGTGCTTTTGCAGCACAATCATCAATCACAGCTCCTATGTTACCACAAAGCGACATAGAATCACCAATAATGCTTTCATAGGTCACAAGGTGGCTGCCAATGAAAACAACCACCCTAGCCCTGCCACTAACCCAACCACCATGTTCCAATTTAGCAGCATTAAATGTTGGAAGAATAACCAATTGTTCCTTTTTAATCATTTTTACTTAACATTTCTTTAGAATAGCTTTAGGCTCATCATGAATTTAAATTTCGTGGTTGCCTGGGCAGCTTCCACTGTAAGTCTATTTCAAGCATTATTACGCTTTTGGTAAAGTCATGTGTGACCTCAAGTTGCCTTCAGGCTTGCAATCTATCTGCTCCAATAACCGAATCCATACTGAACATGATCTTTGTTTTTCCTGTCCAGGTCAGCTTATTTTAGAACCTTTACTGAGGACTTACCATTGACCACCAAGAAAGTGGCATTATTTTGAGGTATCACCAGATATGCCTTAGGTGTAGTTTCCTGGAGGACAAAACTAGCCACCCTTACCCAAGATTAACTTGTCTATAAAGTGATACATGATATTACTATTATTGTTATAATGGATCCAACTGCTTCTTGCAGCTGTTGGAAATATACAAAATATCTCACATATATGGAGGCCTGCATAAATGTTTCCAAGTGGGTGCAAAGGCATCCAAGGGATAATTCCAGGGCTGGATTTACGTTCATGGTTCCCCGTACCATAAGTAATATAAGGGCTTACGAAGGTCTGCATACACAAAATTGCTGAGGATAAAATTCCAGGTACAGAGAGGCGCAGTCTCTTTTCCTACCTAGTGCACTCTTATTTGTATTGTACATGAATGTGGGCCTCTTTCAATAATGCTTCTTATTAAGTTCATTCCAATTTAGTGTTAGGTGAAATTTAAACTAACAGCACTTGTTTTGCTCTTTTTTATTGTTGTTACTATAAATAGGTAACGGTTAAAAATGCTCTTAGTTAATGTACATTGTATATTTGGCTTGGGTATATCTGTTGAACTTGACCAGTCACTGTCCAGGCTAATTGTGTAGGAATGTTTGCCATATCCCCCCAGCTTAGCTGATAGTTGTCTTCCTGCACCAAACAACTGGACATGCAAATGTGTCTAGTATCTTATATCCTAAAGGTCATATATTCAGGGCAAAATAAGTGGGTATTGGGGCAGTGGACAAAAAATCCACTTACAGCTTTCGGCATCACCACATAGAGAAATTATTAAAAAAAAAGGGAGAGGAAAGACTAGTCTGGATAGATTATGATGGAGTCCAAGGTACCAGTAGTACACGTGCTGCCCTGTCTTCTCCAATCCCATGAATAATATTGAATAGAGTTATAGATGGGTTCTGGTAAGGAACTTACCAAACCATGAGTTAAAGTAAGATAAATTGTGTCAGTTTACTTACTTAGGGAGAAGAACGCAATCTTTAGGAGTAGAGACAGTCTCAGAGGAGTAATAAGGAAAGCAATATAGCTCATTTTTGGACACTTGATATCAGCTTTTCCCACTCAATAAAGTACACAACTACTACTAAATACTATTAGCTAAACAAATACTGATCGATTGGGAACTCGTCTTTCATACACAGCAGTTTGGAAGGTGATAAAATAGATCACAAATCAAGTTAGTGCTTTAGAACTAATAAACCGATAAACAAGGTGAGGCAGATTACTGCATACCCTCAGGATGGGGATAAGGTGGCCTCTCCTCTCCTTGAGGAAGGTGACCAACCAGAGAAGCACCTACCCAGACATAGAGGCATCTATGAATACTTAATCATGTTCAGACATTAATTACATTATATTTCATACCCTTCATAATAATCCTGGAATGTTGTTTTTTTGTTTTTTTTTTAAATACCTTGTCTGTGCTTACAATACCCAAAATGGAATTCTAAAAATATTCCATTGTTTCAAGCAGAGATAAAGTATTAATGTTTACTATTACCCCTCCCAAAGCTCTGGAAGGGCTAAGGGTAGAATTCAGGACAAGCAGCTGGCCAAAGAATTTGACGCTTTTACACTTTCAGTGTCACCAACTGCAGCAATCATGTAGCTGGGTGCTAATTTGAGCCTATGATTTCCCTCTGACTATTTCCAAATATAATGTATTGTTTGAAACTCAGTTTGTTATGGTTTGTATGGTATGGGATCACACTTCATTAAAATGAAAGCGTAGTTGGTTCCAATGAACAAACTTACGAATATCTGATAAATACAGTTCAATAATAAAATTCATGTTACAAGCAGAAACCTTGCTTGACTAAATAATGTTATTAGAAGCAGACATTATATGAGAATTAACTATCCCGCTGTACAAGTAACCACCAAGGTAGGAAAAAGTGTCCCTCACAGCAGCCTGGACTGGCGATCTGGCATACTGGGCCACTTGCCGTTGGGCGATACGAATTGCGCATTCCTGTGCTAGATCCCGAATATAGGCCGCACCCCCACTTTAAAGATTTAAAGGGGGGGGGAGTGCAGCCTATATTCGGGCAAATACGGTATATGTGTGTGTGTGTGTATATATATATATATATTATATATATATTTATATATTATATATATAATATATATTAATATATATAATATATATATATATATCTGACACTGGTCTCCAGAATATTCCCTGTCCATCACATCACATCAGTGGTCGAGTATATTGTGTGTGTATATATTTATATAAATCATATATATATATCATATATATTTGACTACTTGGTTTCTCCAGAAATATCCCTGTCCATCACATCACATAGTGTCGAGTATATGTGTGTGTATATATATATATATATTTGACTACTGGTCTCCAGAATATCCCTGTCCATCACATCACATAGTGTCGAGTGTCACCCACAGGTCAGGTGCTAACTTTCCTCATGATTCCATTTGGAATAAAAAACAGGAAGGAAATTTGTGACCTGTGGCCACCGCAGCCCTGGGACCGACCATCCTGTCAACTAGAAGTAACTCAATTACGGAGCTTTCCTTCCTGTCCAGAAATAACCCAGTATGGCTGGATATTTTACCTTTTCAAAGAACAGCTATTGTATTTGCCGGGTCTAATGTATTTGAAAACACAATACGGAAGTCTACTTCATGAGCTTTAGCACAATTAAATCACTTTATTTAGACTACCTATAGCTTGTGATTTTGTTTTGGAAATGCAAACCAGTAACCTTGAAAAGTTTATTTTGTCCCTTAACCCCTCAAGGACAGCAATTTTTTTGTACCCTTTGTGACAAGGATTTGTGTGAAGATAAAGTGCTAATTTTAGGACTTGCTCATACAATTAAAGAGGGACACAGGAATGCAGCAGGGTCATGTAGCGTTATGTCACGTGACCCCACGGTAAAACAGTGTATGAGCAGTCGAGGGAAAGTTGCAGGAGAAAGAGGCTGCGGCGGGTATGTATGAGTGCATTAATGTGTATGTGAGCATGAATGTCTATGTATAAGTGTATGTGAGCATGAATGTCTATGAATAAGTGTATATGAGCATAAATGTCTATGTATAAGTGTATGTGAGCATGAATGGGTATGTATAAGTGTGTGCGAGCATGAATGTGTATGTGAACGCGTTTGTATGTTAGTATAGATGGGAAAACGATGACACAGAGTGTTTGGGGGTTAGGATGGCAGTCATAAGCTGTTTAAGGGTAAGGGTGGCACTTGGTAAAGTTGGGGAGCCCCGGGGCAGTTTTTCTAGTTGCGCCCCTGCACATCATGCAGTTATTAAACTGCAATTACAAACGTATTCTGCACAATAGAAGCAGTCTCACCATCGGGACATAAAGCAATCTGTTAGGATACATTCCTAAAGCAACTTGTTTAAATAAAACATCAAGGATGTGTCTTAACAGCTGCTGGGTGCAGGGCCAGTATACAAACAGGACAACTTCTTCTATCCAAAAGTCTCTCTTTGTCAGAGACTACATTTGGTGTTGTGTTGCTTACCCTCAGGGGTCCAGGACAACGGATAAGGGTCCACTAATTAACTCTTTACTTCTTTAGCTAAACAGTGGCTTCTGTCTGCTGGAGTGCAACAAGGCTATGGCGTGGGTGCCACTATTATCTGTTACATATACTTTTGGAACCTCAGAAGTCTCTTCAGATGGAATACAATACCTAAAGTCATTTTTTTGTTTGTTTGCTTTTACAATGTTCTGTAGGTTAAAAGGTGGCAGAAGGATCTTTTTTGCAGAAGGCTTAGGTGACACATATCTCTGGTAAGATATTAGCACTGGGCTTCCTTCAGATGCGCATAGCTGAAAAAAGTTAGAATTCTGAGCAATTGCCCCAATTCTATTAGATAAAGCTGCCCACTTCACACTATGGATGAGGATAGCCTACATCTCCCCTGGGTGGAAGGAAGCAGCATGCAGGTTTTGGGTAGTGGGGTACATTCACATTGCAAGCCTATACTTTAGCGATGGGGTAGCACCTCTGCTAGAGTCATTTATTCATTGTACCCCAGTAATGCTGAGGCTGGGATGTGGCTGGCTGAGAATTATAGGAATTGTATTAAAAAAAAAACCAGCTTCCCTTCCACCAAAAATACACTTTACAGTGGTGCAGCGTGGTACAGAAACATTTTATATTAATGTGACGGAAACAAGTTTTTTTTTTCTGGCCGGTGACAGATGAGGGCACATTTGCTGTACAACCTATAAATATTTCTCCCTTTGTAATCTTTATCTTGTAATAAAATAAACAAAGGGCACTTCACACTTCACTAAGATAACCGACAGCTGTAAGGGATTTCGTCACAGCCAGGGGATGAGTGGGGGATGTCTATAGAGCAGGCACGGTACTGATAGCACTTTGAATAACACACATACTGCCCCCTGAGTTGCCCAGCTGTGGGGTGTACATGTACAAAGCACTCATTACACAGGAATGTGTGATGTAATGTTAATTATTTTTGTTGAAAGTATGTGTTCTTTTTTTTTTTTTTTTTAAATCGAGTCATTCATCAAAATGCTGGTTACTGTGACTCACTTAAGCAGGGCCCTCCTTACCTTTTCTCTGTGGGAAAATCATTGTTATGTCTACCCATTGAACAAAGCTGTGAAATATGATGGTGATTTATAAATCAATAAATAACAATAATCAAGGTCAAATATTATTTATAAATATGTTTAAAATAGTGTTTAAAGGAATAGTGATACTTTGTGGCAAATACATTTTAAAGGAAGGCTTACATGTGCTGAATTGTATCAACCAGAGGCAGACTGGGAAGACTAAGCTGTGACACTGGTTTTCAGGGTACCTGTGAGGGACAAACTTGTTCAGTCTTGATACACATTGGGGAAATACCCGGTGGGCCGCTAACCAACAGAGCTCCAGCATGATATGCCCAGCCTCACACTAGGTTAGTATAAAAACGAAATGGGCGGCCATCAGCCAGTTCTGCGTTCAACCCTATTATGATTGTGAACATAATTCTCATTAGAAGAATAAAGTAACAAACATATGACAGTAGAGCCCTCAATTTTTCCAACTTGGAAATTTTATTTTTATTTTTTGGACTGGGGGATTCTGAGCTGCGGGTCTCGGGAGTCAGGATTGTTTAATATCCAAGCAAGCCAAGATGGCCAACATTGATTTAATCACTTGTTTTCAAGTAGAGATATACAGTTTGTGCCCCGGTGACTATACATGTGATGTATGAAACACCCCTGACAAGAAAGCAAATAAACAAACACACATATATTGTGTTGGATAGACTTGCGATGACATAAAGTAATCGTATGTTGTATCCAGTGGCAAGACCATACAATATGGATTTGGCAGCATTCATTTATCAAAGAACCCTGCTTAAATTTGCAAAACCCATGCCAGTGGCATCTGGATATCTTAACCTCTTAATGAAGCATTATTACATTGCACAGCATGTCAGGATATGTTGGGTTTTGGTTTTAATGCGGCTGGACCCATTTGCCATTCATCCTGCCTCTGCCCCACTGTCATGATCCTGTAGATAATGGATCAACGAGGAAGCAACCAGGCTTCCTATCTTAACATTTCAGATCTTCAAAGTGCCCTAATAAATGGACCTCTACAACAAAATGTACAAATATGTTATCATTCCCAATTTGTATTGTAAGATATGACTTATATAAATCAGACATAGCTTTGAGAGGCGCATACTTCTTTCCACAAGAATTCCATAATTACATCATAATATATTTTTAAAAAAAAATGCTTGCAAGGCTGCAGTTTAACATCAATCTGCTAATGCACAGATATTGCTTCCAATAGCATTCTGGAGTATGGAGAGAATCCACGGTTATGTCATAAGGGGGGGGGACAGCTGCCTCAATCCTATGGAATTTTAAATTCTTCAGCCAACATTCCAATGCCGCCCCTCCTTGTTTTATTCGCAAATGTATTGGAAACTTTACAAAAAAAAATGCCGTGCATTTAACAAATGCCACATTTTATCTGGAACAGCAGAAGCTATTGTTACTGCGCAGGGGCATCATATCGACATGTAGCAGCAGGGTCCAACCGTCTGCTTGGAAATACTAATGCCAAGATCACGTATTCAAGTTAATATCAATATTATGGAAACTCAGCATACATGACAAGAAGCATATGTTTTACTTATATATCGAAACAAAATGTTCTCACGGTCAAATGAACTAAACTTTGGAAAGTATCAAGTGTCCTTCTGTCTAGAGACGTCCTCATAATATTGGAATTCATCTTTTAATAATAATGAGATAATTTATTGATGGTGGCATTCTATCTGATACCTGCTAACTTAATATAGCCTTTGAGGGAGAATCTGGGATTTGATTATTTGTGGATGCTCGCTAGCCACTAAAATGTATCTGGATTTCCCATTGAACAAACTTTGTTCGGTCTGACTCTGCTCATAGTGAGCGATGGTGCCTTCTCTCCTCCACTGTAATTGCCTGAAGGTGAGTTGTCTTGAAATCCTGAACTCTAATCAGTTAGTCAATAAAGTGTCACCTTGAACACTTCAGGTTTGACTCAGGGAAGCAGCACCTCACTCGGAGACCCTGAGTCTCTGGGTCACCCTTCACATTCAGCCATGTCCATTCCCCATCCAGTTAGCCTTTTCTATGCTATCTGGGGCTTCTGCACATGACCAAGGCTAACCACCCCTTGACGTTGTCTTTAGCTCTGCTCCCTCACAAAGCCACCCCTTTTCAAATTTAAAAAACACCTATCCCAAGTGTAAATATTGGGGATTCTGACAAAAAGATTCATTTTCTTTAAATATATATACTTTAAAGTGTAGTGAAACAGCAGCAGGAAGTCTTTTTGGAAAACTATGAGCTGGGTTTCCTTCCAGATGTCAGGATGAAGAGTCCTTATCTTCTGTGTTCATGTCAATTGTGTATGTGGGATGAGAAAAGGCAGGACCTCAATGGAACAGAAGGCATCTAAAAGACATGATATCTTTTGTTTTGGATGAAATAGCAGGCTATATCTTTTCATGCTGGTTGTATTGTTTTGTCTATTTTCCGAAATATGTTTTCACAAAATGCCAATTTTCCACTCATACCAGAGCAAAATCACACACACACTACATAGCTCTTGGATCAAAAGAAGGCTACTCAACGTCTTCCAATACATCTCCCAAAGGTTAACAACACATTTTGTATTACTTATATCAAATGAAAAAAAACTTTTAAAAAGTATGTTGCAGCTTCTATTTTTTAAAAACAGTACTCTTTTTTTGCACAATATAATGTTTTCTGGCAGCTGTATCTTAGCCATTTTTATGTGTTATGTTATGCTCAATTTACTAGACAAACACCAGGACACCTTATCAAACTGCCTTGTAGTAAACAATAGAATGGCTTAGACATAATCACCCAGTAGACACTCTGACTAATGAAAGTGTATGGAAGAATGGACTTTATTAGCATTGCCAAGCTAAGTGTGGTGACAGAGCAGGGAAACCCAAAAATCACATGCCTGACAACAATGGTGGCCTCCAGGTCTGCTGATAATGGGGTTAATTACTTTAAATGCAATTTTGTATAGATTTTTTTCAATGCACTAGCATATACTAGTGTAGGATTGTGAGATATCGAAGTACCCTTGCTCACAAATTGGATCACATTGTTCACAATTACCACCCTAGTGTTGTTCTAGTTGAGATGCTTGATTTTAGCAGTATAGAATGGGGGGGGCAGATAAGGTTGTAACAAGATTTCCCACAACAGCTGTGGACACCGGGGAAAATGTGGTGAAACATCTGGTTTGTACTGTCAGGATTTGGTATAATCAAGTAAGGCTGCTCAGCACTGAAACAATTCAAACTCTACAATAGCCAACCATTCCAGTGATATTTACTACACGGTATTAAGGTCCATTCGTGTGTGAAAGCCAAGGGGCTGTTAGGGAAATTAGCAGATATGACTAGTCCGTAACCTTCAGAAATATGCAAGTTCAATTAGGAGAAGGGGCCACTTTTTACACTGAGCTTTATTGTTATTGGAGAACAAATTCCGATTATGAAGGGCAGACCCTTAGACTATACGCATTCATCTCAAGAATCCATAGAAAGCACAATGTTGGTCTACTGATCACTACTAAATAATACAAAAATACCAAATAATGGCTGTCCTGGGTCCTTTGGTGTGGGATTTTGTGCACTTACTCATTCAAGAAACCCTAATAAAGAATACCGGTTTGAGAAGATATTAGTACTATAGGGTAGTTATGACTACTGATGCTCATTTAACGCTTTGTGCCCCGTCTGAGAAACTTCTCCTCACTTTTATACCATCCTGATGATGAAGAAAATCAATGTATATTCAGAAACAGCCTCGCACATTTTTATTATGAATTTCATACTTTGTTTCAGCCTCGGACCTTTTATGTGTGTCCGTGTTACGTATGTGTAGACAGAAATACCTGCAGCAACTTCTTACATTTTATGTATTTCTGTTGAGACCTTTGCCTACTCTACGTAACCTACTCTTTGCCTACAATCTATTAGGGATTAAGGAGTTATCCGTGGAAATTGGTTAATGAGGTGCAGTATCTTTGTGGCACAAATTGCAGAGGACAGACACAACGGACAGGACACCAATGAACCCGACAAGCTGCTTATCTTGCTCTTCGTTTCCTTCATTTAATGGTTATGGTATGAGAAATAATCATTCTGGGGAACTCTTAAGGCTTGACCTTGAGTTTTGGAGTTTTTGCCCCGGTCCCAAGGACTTTGCCCCAGTCTCGGCGTGAATGAGCAGATTCTCTCGGGTAAACAGTTTTGAGGTGCTACCTTCTTATTCTACAGTGCCGTGATCATATCTAAGACTCCCAATCAGTGATTTTGCGATCGGTTATGGTTGACAGCGCTGCTTGAATGCAGGTGACCCAATTAAGTATATTTTTAAATAATGTCAAGTCAAGCTTTTCATGAGCACAGACATTAAAGCCATTTGGCTAACACCTTGGTTAACACATCTTCTCGATCGGCTATCAAAGGTCACATCAGCGTTCTTGTAGCCAAATGGCTTTATTGTATATTCTTTTTAAATGAACTTTTCGGCAGCATAAGTGTCAGCGAAGAACAAAATGACTCCAGTAATGAATCCAATTACAAGAGATCCAGACATACTGAAAATGGACGTTAATAATTACAAACAGAATCACACGCAGGAGGCAAAAACCGTGAGAGGATCATGTCGGGGGAATTATAGGCAGTGTACAAGCTATAGATTGGTCCCAGCTGGCCTCAGGCTGGGGTGAATGATTTACCTTTTAAGCAAGAATGTAAATGAAAAGTATACATCGCATGGCTGAATTAAACCCACGGCTGCTGCGTAGAATGTAAGGGGCTGTCGGGTTACCCTATTTTAGGGTAGATAGTTATTTGAAGAGAAGCTGGTGGGGGGAGCGGGGTATCTGTGGAGTGATTTATAGAATAAGTGATCCAGTAATGTTTTAAAGTATGTCGGTGAAGAGCTTATGAGAGAACATTACATGTCACGAGTGCAACACAAGGAAGCCATTAACGAAGACTACAGATACTAAACTGTATAGCTTAAAAAAATTAGATAATTACAAAATTAGAAAATGAAATATATTGGCTTATTGTTTCCTTGGCATTATATGGAAGAATTAATATTCAATAGCATGTGATAGATGTATCCCTGGAGCTGAATCCAGCCCTTTTCACTCTAGTTACTCTGTTTGCTCTTTATGAAAATGCAATTTAAACAAAAAAGGGTTCATGTAGTGGCCAAAAGCTTAAACTTAGAGCAGCACACAGGGCAGGCAGAGGCACGCAGCTCTATACATGAAAGAAACCTAATTAAAGGGGACACTCCAGCCACATGCACTTTAATGCATGGAGAAGTGCCTTTAATTTTACATGGTGACCCTGCAGAATCCCCCCATAGGCGTTTGCCCCCGAGCCCCAGGTATTTTCCTTGCAGGAGATGTGTTGGCCCTCTGATATATACTAACCGCCAGTGGGTGGAAGGGCTTTTGATGAAGCTTTTACTTCAGGTAATTACCATACTAAAAAAGGATTGAGATGAACTCAAATTTTAGCTCTTTTATGCCATTACAGTGGAAAAAAATCTCCATTGACATATCAGTCTGATTTTGCCACCGTCCAGGGGCCCTGATGCAAAAATTGCCCCAGGGCCCACCCACAGCTGGTCTGTGCCTTCTTTGCCACTTGCCCCCATGCTCTCACACACACAGAATTACACATCCATGCTCTCACACACA
>VKOC01032907.1:0-14715 GCA_009364415.1 Spea multiplicata | reverse complement strand
GAAAGATTGCACAAAAGTGCATTGAAGGAAGAAAAGTCAGAAAGAAGGAATAGAGGAGGCACGAGACTCTGTGTTGTGGAGCAAAAGTTGCGAGTGTAGAACTCACTGGCTGCATGTGGGCCATTTTCTCATAGATGCGGGTAATTGTTTTGCAATTCTACAGCATTACGGAATATGATCAAGATATATAAATTAAGAAATAATAATAATGATAAAATAGTTCCTGGCTGACCACTGGTTTTGCAAAATAAACACCAAACGATGGTCAAGCCAATACCTGAAATCATAATAGGATTTATGGATATTTCTGTAGCATTTATCTTCTTCTTCATTGCGGTTCATTTGAACGCAGATGATCATTTGTCCCCTTTAGAGACAGAAATATGTACAGATCTGCAAACTCTCCTTGTTTCACCCCAAAACTCTGCTTCCTGGGGTCTTTGCTTCATGTCTGTCCCACTCCCACACCGCTCTTGCGTTCTCTCCTATGTCTACTGTTTGGTGCTAACCATCCCTCATGTAGGACTAACAATGCTTATAAGGCCAACTAACCCAGCCCCTTGGAAAGTCACCTCCTGGAAGAGTGAGAGCTACAGGTAGGTTGCTCCAGGAAATTCCCTGGTGTCAATTTGGAAAATTAAAATATTTTTTCACCCCAAAACTTGCTAATTTACTCAGATGAGGTAAAATTGACACCACTCTTGGCCCTATGTATCACCTTTTACAGTTGTGTTTAAAGGTGTGCATACCATTGGAGAATTGGTAATATATGTACCATTTTTAAAGAAAACATGAGTGAGCAGGCAGAACACATTTCTTTTATTTCTCATGGGATTCATATTCATCCTTAGGTTATAACAGAACAGCACAACCATAAAAACAAAACATGGCAACAAAGAAAATAATGAAATTACCCCTGTTCAAAAAGTCTACATACCCTTAGTTCGTAATACAGTGTATTGCACCCTTTAGCATCAATAACAGCGTGCAGTCTTTTGTAAGGTGTCACCTCCACATTCTGTATCCATGCAAGAACACATTGGACAATATGCAATTATAGCTAATCAAAGCCTCCGGCAACATTGTGAATGGGTCACAAATTACATAATTCTGGGTTGGGCCATTGGAATGGAGGAAAGGAGATGGAATACCTATGATATTTTGTTCTAATGCTAACTGTACCACCATCACAATGTGTCTGACGTGTTGTGAGTTCAGAGATGGTATTCTGCATACCTTGGTTGTAACGAGTGGTCTGCCCATTTCTCCTGTGATATCAACAAGGCATTTTCGTCTACACAACTGCCGCTCACTGGATATTTTCTCTTTTTTGGACTATTCTCTATAAACCCTAGAAATGGTTGTATGTGAAAATCACAGTAGATCAGCAGTTTCTGAAATACTCAGACCAGCCCTTCTGGCACAATATATATATATATATAAAGAAGAAGAGGGAATAAAAGTGAGAGGTAATGGAAGAAGAAAAAAGAAGACAGAAAAGAAAGAAGTTTGAGAGAATAAATAAAGAGGAAGTGAAAAAAAGAAAGGGAGAATATTCTAGTAAATACATACTTGTACATATATATTGAGAAGCAAATATACAGTCATTTAGAAATTACAAGAGTTGTCCTTTGTTAAGCCATTAAAATGGTTTGGTTTGTTAACATAATTGTTAAAACATGGTACATATTTATGAAAGTATATATTGTGCTCTTGTTTGTTTGGTGAAAATTTGCACAGTTGACACTTGATAGTAGTTAGCATTTGCATAGTATCGCTTACCTATGGATATATACAAATACCCTTAACAGTACAAAAAGACAAGAGGTGAAATATAAAAGGGATAGGTTGAAATGAAGGAAGGGCTGGCAGAGTAGCATTAATATTCTAAGAACGGACATCTCAAATACTAGAAGAATGGTGGCATAGACTGAAACACTGATTGCTATAGCTATAGCTGGATTTGCTGAAAGTGGTTACATCGTAGCTCTACATTTAAAACAGTCGGGCAAAGTGAAATGCCTCTCTCCTAGGGAAAAACTTTATGTTACTTCCAGTTCTATTAATCTCATTCTCCAGATTGGTATAACCTTCAATGATTTCCTTTCTTATTTTTGGCCATAGGCTTATGTTGTATACTATGTTACAAAATCATTCTTTGCATGCGGAATGTTCCTGATCTCCTCCAGCTTGTGGATCTCTATGTGGATTTGTGTCTACTGGAGCATGAAGATAACCAAAACCAAAAATAGCCATATGAAGATAATTAGGTGGCTGAAACAACAAATGCCCCAAACAGTTCCTCAGCTTATTATTGGCTCTGAGCTTCTAGCATTCGCTCAAAGTGTGTCAATCGCACAAGATATATACCTTACACATCTTGTAAATAAGCCTGGTAGTCAAGACAATATATGTCAAACCTAAAAAAATGTGTACACTATGGATAAATATTATAATTTTGTCTATAAAATTTTCAATTTTTGTTATAGGAACTGTGAATACATTACTTTGCCTATGGAGACATATAAGAAATATGGGGGAAGGAAGCTATATTTGGAAACCAAAGACTTATTGTTATGCAGAGCTGATCACCTAACCTGTTATGTCCAACAGAATATTACTCAGAGAGCAAGCAGCGCATAGTCACCAACAATGCCACTTTGGATCATAGAATTTGCATAAAGAAACATTAACAGGAAAAAGAACATTAACAATAATGACAACAAAAACTTGGTGCATTATAAGTCCCACCCTAAGGATGTCTATTATCCCTCTTGACTATGTATCCCCATAATTCCTGTATGCATCCCTGTCTCCCTGTCTGCTATACGTTCTTATAAAAAAAGATTCATAGGAGGGTAGAGCAATATAATCATATGTAACTATAGCATCCAGTATAACTTCTGCCCCTTCTCCGGTAAAGATCCTTAACAGGACATTACACTACAATGCGAGGATAAATAAGATACACACACTCATCAAACAAAGACTTGAAGCTTCTCCAACATAAGCGTTCTGCTTGGCATATCATCACCAGTTGTTTTGTTTTTTGCAACAAAACAATTAGTATCAATTAACCCTTAGACATCATTTCATAAATGTTCTGTGTAGCACTGAACTGAATCATTTATGAATTATTATTATTTGCATTAGTGTCACTTATCGCTTCACATTTGCAAACAAATTGGCAAATCTCGTGCCTCATTGATATGCGAACCTTATAGGCAAATTCATGTTATGAAATGGGCATCTGAAATAGTTTAGATAACTTGAGAATCCAAAGACCAGACTGTGAAGAGAAACATTACAAAGAAAAAATGAAGATCTTTTTGTTCCTAGCAGTCTTTGTCTTTGTTGGAGTGGCTTTCCAATAGCTACATCACAGCCAAGTGTTTCAAAGCAAGAAGTCCCCAAGGGACAAGTTTCTTTTTAGTTCCATTGACCTCTTTCTCTAGATCACGTTGGCATCAATTTATTTTTGTTTTCACTTCTGGCTGCAGAAATATGCTGAAGAGAATGTAGAGAGATTATTCTTTGTAGCATTCTTTGTAGATTATTCTTTTTATTCTTTGGTCTGTTTTGGGGTCTTATCCAGCTTATGGGTGTCTACGTATTTTTCAATAAAGAAAAGTTCATGGTTAAAGCACAAAATGCCTGGAATGGTTTGTTGGTTGGTTGCTCGTTCAGTAACTATAACAATAGAAGAACGTTTTTCTGCTTTCAAACACTGCTACTATGAAAATAGGAACAAAGCTCACAAGTAAAACAATGTTAATGAAGGTATAGATATATCCAGCAGCAACTGCCAGCACCTAATGTGGGTGAACATTTAAATTTCATCCTTACATATTTTTTCTTTTTTTCATTGCAAATTTGTCCTCCCTTTGTTACTTTTGGAGATGTGAAAAATACAGATAGTAATGAAAATGTGTTTGGTAACCCATGATTTGATAAATTATTCAAAGCAGCTAAAAAGTTTCTTGTATTTGGAAATGTATTTGAATATAAGACTGCGAAATCCATTAACTGTTCGATATTTGTCTCCATGTGTCTATCGTCAAATGCTACAATCTTAATTATAGGAAAAAGCTAATTAAAGCAACTGGTGATTGATTTGTTTCTACAGAAGCAGGACCTGGTATCTCTTTAACGAGTTGTATATATTTAAAATACATTATTTTCTTAATTTCGGAACACCTTTGGATGTATGCATTGAACAATGGGTTGCAGAAAAAGGTTATATAAAACATTAATGTCCTTCATCTTCTGGATGCCATTAAAAGAGTTATGTGTTGCCCACCTAAGTGACTTTGGTGAAAATGATCACTTCTAGCTACCTATTAATGCAAAGTTTATTAAGTTCCACCTGTAAGCATTTCAAGACAGATATTTTAATTTTATAGTTGGGAAAATGCCTTTTTAGGGTACATCTATTAATAGTAATTAACACTCTAACACATCCAAGAGCCTGTGAATTAGTAAATGACGTTCTGTATCACCAGAATACTTTGCGCCTGAAAACCTGACACTGGTTGGAATTTGCATAGCATCATTTCTCTATGCATTTATACAAATAACTTGGTTTCCCAGAGCAGTGGAAAATATAAACAGACTTGGTCAGTTATAAAAGGATTACTTTAAAATGGTGAGGAACACAGAACTGCAGCATCCAACATACACAGAACAAAACACAGTAATCTCTGCCATTCACAACTGAAAGAGAAGAATGGGGGAAAGCAAGGAAAAATTGGCATTGTTTTTCCAAGGAGCCTTTGCTGTTGTGGGATTAGCTAGCAATATCTACATCTCTGCTATAATTATAAAAGATTTGGGCAAGAAGAGAAGTGTCCCTCCAAGGGAAAAACTTGTCGTGAGTCTCAGTTTTATTAACATTTGCCTTCAGATCTTTATGACAGCCAATAATTTCTGCTCTTTTATTTGGCCATATCTCTATCTTTTAGACTATGTTGCAAAATCATTCCTTTTCGTTGGCTTGTTTTTGATGTCCTCCAGCTTGTGGATTTCCACGTGGTTCTGCGTCTATTGCAGCCTAAAGATTACAAATACTCAACAAAATATTGTAAAGTGGCTTCAGCAAAACATTGTCAAAGTGGTTCCTTGGCTGATAACAGGATCTTTTTTTTTAGCGCTGATACAAAGTATCCCTGCTGCATATGATACTAACTTTAGCATTAAAGCAACACCCAGCGGTAAAGGCAATATGACCATAATTTTTGCGGTGCTTGATAGTAAGTGTAGTTTTTGTGCCATGTGGATATACCTTGGCATTTCTTTTATAGCGTTCATAGTTTTCTTCACTGGAACTCTCATAACCCTCTGTACCCTTGGGAGACACATGAAAAACATGGAGAGTATTTTTGGGAACCCACAACTTGATAAGTTATTTCAAGCGGCAAAAACAGTTACATTACTTCTTTTCCTGTGCATTGTCTTCTATGTATCTCAAAGCCTCCTACTTATAAATATTACTAACAATATGGGCACTCTCTACATGCTGTGTATAGTTTTGATCACAATGTTTCCATCGCTTAATGCGGCAGTTTTGGTTATGGGGAATCAAAAATTAAAGCAGCCTCTGAATAACACATTCAAACGTCTTTTTAGAAAAGATGGTACTTAAGGTTTTATGATATCTCAAACCTGCTGGTTCACTGTTATAATTAATGAAAGTGACTGTACTCAGTACCTCCGTATTCCAGCAATCGTTGATATTAAATCTAATGTTAAAACAAATCTTAAAAGTTCAATATCACACTTTGAAATGATAATAATAACTATTTGTAGGTTATATTCACTAGGTAAATATTTTTTTTAATAACAGCAGAAGAAACTGATAAGACTTGCCTACAAGAATAATGAAATGAATCCTAGAATGGTGATATAATGGATCAATCACAGATCCAACGGGGTCTGTTAACAAAACTGACATGACCTGAGTTTACAGGTAAAGTTTAAATTGATTGATAAAATAATATATGATTATATTATCTCCATGGATGTTCACCTGCACAATAATGAGCCTAATTTTCAGTAAACCGTTACATAGCATTAATGTTATATGGTGTTTGTTATACTCCCCCTGTCTATGTATCTAAAAAAATAAAATGTCAATATTAAATTACATGCTTTTGATACCAAACAACCCTAATATTGAAATGTATTTTTAAGAATATGCCTAATAACAATATTGGAAATGACCCTCACCATGTACCAAAGGCTGAAAACATTGGTGCTGCAAAACTTTGGGGAAAAAAGAGCTTTAAGAAGTCTGCCAATTACTTCAACTGTACTTGCAATTTACTACATAACATCAAAATGAAGCTTTTCTAAGAATCAAAGACCAGTATTTCTATCAAAAGCAGTACACACAAAGAATCAAACAAAAGGAGCAAACTATATGAAATACAAAACTACAATAAAGAGCTGACGCAACAAAAGTTTCTTCTAATGCAATCCCAAAGCAACAGAACCTTTTCAAACTGAGAGAGACATGAACTGGATTCAAATGCATTTACTCCTCATCATCAGCGTTTTAAACAAGGAGCAATTAAGGTGAATAAAGAGATCAAAAAGATCAGTACTTGACATTTAAAGGCATTTTGTTCATGGATTGCACCATGCTATGGCTGCCCTCAGTGTCTCCTGTGTAACCATCGTTTTTGTCTATGTAGTAACTCTCTGCCTGAAACAACATATGAAATATGCGGGTTCTCCACATAACTGCAATATTTTTACATATATATATGCTACTAACTGTACCACATTATACATCCATTATAGAGCTTTGCTTTAATTCCGCAGTGTAATTCTCAGTTGAGGCTTGGACACTTCATACACTGGCTTACAGACATTTCTGCCTTTAAATTGCTGATACATTTTTGGTGTACAGCTTTGCTCCATTATTATGGTGGAGAAGGCAAGACAAAGCTTGGAGCTGCTTGAAAAAAAGCCATAAAGGTCAATAATGGATGTTCATCAACCTCATGTCCCAAAGACGTGCAGCTCCGATACCTGATACCAAGTCATTATGCATCATACATTAATACGGAAATTACCCTTGCATGCCATTAACCACTAAAGGTAACTGAAGAAAAGACATGTTCTCTAGAATGAAAAAGCTTACTGAATTTGTGGCCACTTAACCTTTGGAAAATGTAAGATACTTATAACCCTCAATAATTATTAGATTTAGGCTCTGGATTGTGACAATTGTGATTGTGTTTATTTTTGGAACTATCAATCCTGTTATTGCAGGTTATATACTGCCATCTCTAAATACTGTGTCATTGTATGGAAAAGCAAAATATAAATATATATAAACATATAGAGAGAGACAAAGAGTGTCTTAACTATCCTAAAGACCTTTCTTTTATGAACATGATGACTATGGTATGCTTCACTACTATTTTAACAATTTTGATCCTGGCTGAGATACAGCAAGGTAAGGATATATGAGTATATGAGTGGAAGCTCACAAATGCAATATTTCGCAAAAATGTAAAATTTTAAAATGCTTAGAATTTGTAAGAAAAACTCATCTTGGCCTAGTCCTGTAATTTAAAATAATGATTATAAAGGCAATTTCCCAGCAAAATGTAATCTTAAATTAGTAATGCTTTATGTACATTATTATGACTTTTAGGAGTGTAAAACACCGGTACCAGGAAAACATGTTGCTCTTAGACAACAGGGTCTTCAGAGGGATTTTGGTCTTACTAGTTCAGGGGTGTCCAAGTTTTTCCTGCAATATGCCACTTCTTCAGAAATGTATATGTTCGAGGGCCGCACTAATTTTTCACTAAGAGAAAAAAAGACCTTTACTGACATGCAGATTGAAATAAAGTAAATTACACAAAATCCTTTACAATGTTTCTCACTGATTTCTAGGCCTAGAAAGTTTTGTCCTCTGACGTGACTACAAATTCAGGAGGGCATTTTATATCTGGATACGTAAAAATAAATAGTTTATATATTTATTCTAGGGATGTACCAAAATTAAAATTCCGTATCGAAAACGAAACCGAAAATGACCCCCCCATCTTTAAACAGCAATCACACTCCTATCATTACAAATCAGCCAATACATGCTAAAACATGGCTTTCTGTGCCATGCCCTCCCACTTACACATCCATGCTATCACACATACACTCATTCATATACTCATTCATTCATTCATTCACAGATTCATTCCCTCAATCATGCATACAACCCCACCCCCACCCTCTTACCTGCACTGCAGATCTCTCACTCACAGACTTACGCAGGGGCTGTTACTTCCCAATGTGTAGCTTGTGAGCAACGCAGTTGGTGGGCATTGCCGCAGTTCATAGCCACCGTACAGTTCCATGAATTTGTGGCCAGGTACAGCCCCATAGTCAGCTAGTTCATGGGAGTGTGGTTACGACAGAACAGACAGAGCTTTTCCGGTCACCCTGTGCCCCCAGACTTCTGGTCAGTCTGCGCCCATGTCCTATTTTTGGGACATCTTTGAATACGGCTGTCCCGGTAACCCCCTGAGGCTGATGACACATGTGGGCGGATTTGAGTTTAGGAGGGGGCAGTGATGGGTTCCTGGAGAGACTCTTTGGCTGCCTGCCCAGTCCCCTCTTATGTCTTAAGTCATCAGGACAGCCATGTTCAAAGATGTCCCAAAAATAGGACATGGGCGCAGACTGGCCAGAAGTTGAAATTACAAAAAAATGCACACCACCCTAATGTGGCCTTTTACCCCCAAACAGCCCAACAAACCCTTGCATGGATGGTATCACTGTACTTAGGAGATGCTGCTGAACACTTGAAATATCCTGGGGTGTGTAACATTTGAAATACCCTGGGGTGTGCAGTTTTCAAAAACATATGGGGCAACATTTTCAACATGTCAAAATTCCAAGTTGAAAAACTGAATGGCACATGCCCCAAATATGACCTTTTACCCCCAAACAACCCAACAAACCTGTGCATGGGTGGTATCACTCTACTCAAGAGATGTTGCTGAAGATATATTGAGCTGTTGTTTGGCACTGACATATACTACGAACTATAAATTCATACCTAAATTAGAATGTGTGTGAACAAAACACACGTAAAAAAATACTACTGAAAACTTTCATAAAGGCTGGTGGTAAAATGTGTGCATACAAAGGGTTCAAAAACCAGTATTTGAAATACCCTGGGGTGTCTAGTTTTCAAACATATATGGTCTGATGGGGAAAATTTAATTGGTTGGCTTCAAAGATGTCACAAATAGGACATGGGGCATAATTTTCTCCATGTCTGGAAAAAATGATTTTGAAATAGCAATAGGCTACTTGCACATATTGCCCTATAGCTTGCCAAAAAAAAAAACATTTGGTATTTCTAAACAGACGTGAAGGGGGTCCCCTGGCAACATCAGCTATTGCAACATCATTCATGTGTAAATTTCCTTACTGTATTAAGCTTTACCACTTGTGCTTGAAAACCCACCACCCCTTCTCTCTAATACAATTTACATAATCATGTATCAATGATCTGATCAAATTTATGTTTACTGAAAATGTATGACGAAGTACTCCGTATACCACATACAAAGGTGAATGAAATGAATAAGGTCTTGTTTATTAAAACAACATCAATGTAATTTTTGGACCATTGAGTTGCTCTTTTGCTCTGTGTTCTATATGCACAGGATCAAGATATGATTATATTATTGAGATATGATGATAACTATTGTGATGGCACCTAACAGCACTTTACAAAAACGCTCAGTGCTCATGCTCTTTAACACATCAAAAGAACTGTGGTATTATAACTTGTAATAATACAAGGAGATATGTATATCAAGGAAAATAGGTTGTCAGGATCACTCAGCATTGCATGGACGCAGGTTTCTCACTTCCTCTTTAATGTCGTAGAATAAGTTGTGATACATGCAGAGGAACCACCTTGGTTTTTTTGTTTCTCTGCAATATGATTTCTCAATTGGTTGACTTAATACAAGCAAACAGTAAACTTTTTCCTGTGACTCATATTTAGCGAAGGGGTTTAGTATTCTGAAAGATACGTGTCTTGTAGCAAACACGTCATAACACTCTAGTGGGAAGGCAGGTGTGCAAACATTGGTCATTTGGTGATGAATGGAGCTACTCTAGGAGCCCAAAGACAGCAAATCAACTCCCATGCCAGCTGTGACTACACTAAATGGAAAATTAAAAAGTCAAGAGCTGCGATTTCCTTCATTACTGTTTCGCATTCCTCCCAGAGATTTATATTATAAGAGAAATACATTATAGTATATATGCGGATAGAAAGATACTGTCATAAAGGTGCAGGTCAAACCATTCCTACCGAGTGGTAGGACTGAACACATGCAAGCAGTGGTCATATCCATTTCTAGAGTTTTACTTTTGAGCAGCTGAGTACAAGTCCTTTTCACCAAATATTGCACTTTAATCACACCTTTTATTTACAAATAGTAAAAAATAATAAAAATGACACAGTTCAGGAGCAAGTCACAGAGCAAGCCAGGAGATAGATGTCAAAGCGGGTAGTCAGGCGAGCCGGGTTCGGGAAGCCAGAAGCCAGAGTTGTCTAGAACAAAATTAGGATCAGGAACTGGCCAGTCAGCCAAGCCAGGGTCATACACGAGAATACATTACGGGACACACTTGGAGGTCAGAAACCTTTGCAGCTAAATAGCCAGAACACTGCAGGAAAGGGCTGGCTGATTAGCAGCTAATCAGGTAAGGGTGTGACAGAGCAAAAACAACAAGAAAGGAGTGGAGTGGGAGACGGGTGGAAACCCTGACACTTCAATTATAATCACTTAATGATACAATCCATTTATGCAAGGTCTGGTTCCATTGGCTCTAAACATTGTTCTGATGTCTGTATGCAGGAGAATAAGCATTTCTATAACAACTTTGCAACGTCTTCTTGAGCTCTTAACTTGTTTGCCTATGACCCTGATCGTTAGCCTTCCTTCTGAGTCTTCTTTATCCTAAGTACACCTGGTCGGATGGAAATATTGAAAAAAACAAGATTGTCCTCGAGGCAAGGTTTATAGAATTGTTCTTTACATTTAAAACAAAATATTCAGTAGGGACTGAGTGTCTAAAAATATCTATAAATTGTATGCTTCAAACTTTCCGAAATAATATTAAACACACATATACACATACACTGCCCTTACACACACCTGCACATACACTGCCTTTACACACACACATATACACTGCCCTTACACACACATATATACACTGCCCTTACACACACATATATACATGTACACTCCCTTACACACACGCAGACATGTACACTGCCACTTACACACACACATATACATGTACACTGCCCTTACACACACACACATACATACACATACACTGCCCTTACACCCCTTACTCTCCCCATCTCTTACCTCTTCCACCATCCTTCTTCCTTCTGCGTCCATCCTGTATCCTGCATCCTGTGGTGGGAGCGCGAGTCTGTCACTTCAGACCTTGCGTTACTGATCCCTCATCACTATGCGCCGGCTATTGCTGCAGAGCGCAGGGATGACGTCATATCCCCGCGCTCTGCGTTATTTGCCGGAGAGTAGTGATTAGGGAGCAGTAAAGTGAGGTCTGAAGTGACAGACCTCGCACTCCCTAATGTTGAGCCGACTAGAGGGAGATTGAAATCTCCCAGCTAGTCTGCAGCTGCTGATCGGGCGGCTGTGCGCCCCCCACAGATTTTGTTGCTAATCTCTAATTTGCATGAAACTTTGAACAAACAACCACAATGCAAATTTAATGTTTCTATATGTACACAATTGGAAGTGCTAAATTAATTTTAAAATCTCTTGAGTGGTCTGTGTTAGCATATAATGTATATACACAAAGTTTCAACTTTGGTGATTTATCTGCCATGGATAGCAAAAGTCTCATCCTATGTCTGACTTCCTGCAATATAAATTCATGCTTTGTTCCTACTACTCTTCTCTCAGCCTTGCTAAAGAAACCTACTGCATTTCCTTTATCTCCTCCCTTTCTCATAACACTGAAAATCTCTTAAGTACTTTCATTTTGCCCTATCATAACTAACTACCCCTTCTACAATAGATTATGATAGCAACAAGGAGTATTCATGTAATAGAGAAAATAAATAAGTTCAAGATGGCACATAAAATTAGGTTTGGACTGGTAGTGATCGCTTTGTACCTCAGTATATCTTCAGTATTTTGGGTTTCAGTGGTAGAAAAAAAGTATGTATTAATGTTTTAAATAACTGCTCTACCATGTTTAGAAACCACCAATGCAAATATACCACTGGTACAGTAGGAAATGTTTTAACTTTTATTGTGGTCATGATCTATTTATTTCACACAGAACCAATACGTAAATGCATATGTTTAACTGAACGATAGTAAAGTCAATCTGTTGCTGCTTTGCCAGGAATAGAGTATGCCAACCAAATGAGATCCATCTGAAAATTAGAACTGAACTGTGGTACTGTAATCCTTTAACGTATGTTTTCTTTGAAAATATTGAGACGTACAGAACATGCCATTCCATACAGTGTAATGTACAGTAATCATTCTGAAAACAAAAATGACAGAATCAGTTTGCCGGTACAGTCAGCATTCGTGTTGATAATCTTGTCTTAAAGTGACCTCTAGTGGTAAAATTCCATATGTCCCACTTTGGAATGAAGTTACAATTAGGGTCTAATTAAGTACTAGTACAAGAATCTTCGTGTTCGTCTTCGTCTACTAATCCCCCTGGTCTCTTCCCCATCTAGCCTACCTTATCTACGCAGCATCGCAGGGGTTAATGGAAGCGGAAATCCGTAGGTTCGCCTGCAGGGGCCTCCTCTGGCATCAACTGTATGGCTCACTCGCACTGCCTTTTTAACTTCTGACGGTGCAACTTGGTCGGCCACTGGTCTCCCTGCTCCAACAGTTATAAGTCTGTACGAACGACAAATAAAGTCGCTTGTACGGACCTTTAATTGTTGGAGAAAGGAGACGAGTTTTTTGTAGAAGTGGTTAATATGGGGTTAATGCGGTACAGACTACGCAGCGGCTTTGGCGCCAGGATTTTAAAAGTCTGTACGAACAACTCTATTGGTCGCCAGCAGGGGGCTCGTCTGCCATCAACCAATGAAGTACAGGTGTACTTCATTGGTTGATGGCAGAGGATGCCCCTGCAGGCGACCAATAGAGTTGCTCGTGCGGACATTTAAAATCCTGGCGCCAAAGCCGCTGCGTAGTCTGTACCGCATTAACCCCATATTAACCCCTTCTACAAAAAACTGGAAAAAACGAAGAAGAAAAAAATGAACACAAATAATGTACACTAATATTCGCCCAACCAAACAAAGAAACGGGCGAATATTCACGGAAAAGACGGAACTTTCATTGCCTGTACCCATATTCACTCTCTCACACTGTCACTCTCATCCTCATAACCTGACAACTTCAGCCAAAATGGTCTGCACGGTGCTGATGTCCTCCCCAATCCTCCAATCCGTCAAGAGGATGTCATCAAAAGTATGAACTGAAGGCAATATGACGGATGATCAAGGAGGAATGTCAAGCAGCGCTGCCATTTTAGTGGAAGCTGCCGGGTTATGTCTGTGGAAATGCAGACGAAGAAAGAAGATACCAGATTAAGGATTGAATATTAAAGATAGAAGAAATAAAAGAAGGGAGAAGACAGAAGATGAAGAAGAAGATGCAGAATAACATGCAGAAGACGGGGTGGAAGTGGTCAGCACAAGTGGAAGTGGTTGGCAGAGAAGGTAGGGAAACATTTAAAGAGCGTGAGAGAGAGTGTGAGTGAATGTCCACCCATGAATTTCATAAATTCAGAGCTTTTTGTTGCATCTTCATCCAATTCGTGGGGTGGGTACCAGGGGCGTAACTAGACGCCTCAGGGCCCAGGTGCGAGAATCTGTTAAGGGCCCCCCACCCCCTCACGCCCCCCAAAAAACATGATTTTTACCCAACAATTTTTTTTCAACAAATTAAATTTACATATTGAATCATATCTGTAAAAAATCAAAGAAAAAGGGGTGCATGTACAAAGGGCATAATCCAGGGGTGTCCAAGTTTTTTCTGCAGTGGGCCACTTCATCAGAATTGTATACGTGCGCGGGCCGCACTCATTTTTCACTGTGACAAAAAATATGGCCTTTAATAAAATATGCAGATTAAAATAAAGTAAAATGACACAAAACCTTTACTCTTCCTCTCACTGATTTCTGGGCCTAGAAAGTTTTGCGACTACAAATTCAGGATTCCCTAGATTTATTCTAGGGATGAACTAAAATGAAAATTCTGGACCAAAACATTCAGGGTTCACTTAGCCAAAACCGAAAATGACCCCCACCTTTAAAAATAATAATAAAAACTCACATTTTTAATAAAAGTAGGTAACACACAATTGGACAAAATTAGCAATATGACTTGGCATGATAGGAGTGTGATTGCTAACAGCAATCACACTCCTATCATACCCAGGCAACCAGTAAATGCTGGTACCTAGGCATGATGGGACTGTGCTCGCTGTGATTGCTGTTAGCAATCACACTCCTATCATGCCAAGTCAGCCAGTACATGCTGGTACAGGGTGGCTGTAAGTGATGTGCAGACCCCATACTTCTGGCAGCATCAATACACAAGGGGGGCAGCTAGCCAGGTTTCAGCATGTACTGGCTGACTTGGCATGATA